>CM035845.1:345728622-345894169 GCA_020510985.1 Pholidichthys leucotaenia
CATATGAAACCACATATGTGCACCACATATAACCCCCCCCCCCACCCCCAAACGTCTAAGATGGAACAACATAACCACAGATTGCATGTCATAATAAAATCACTACACATCAGTCCACATGCTGTCTTGGCCGCAATCTTCTGCCATATCTGCTGCAAGCGGGCTTAACCATCTCTGTGGCGTCCTCCTGCTGTGGAGCTGCTGTCTGGGGATTAAAACTGTTAGTCAATCTCTGTGGGTGTGGGCCCTCGCCAAGTGCACAGTTTCGTCAGCCATCACAAAAGCGGGTTTGAGCCTGTTTATGCCAATCATTTCTTTTCTGCCCCCCAAATCTAGCAAAAAATGCTTATCACCTGTTTCTAGCACTCTAAATGGTCCATCATAAGGCGGTTGTAGAGCTGTGCGGTGGACATCATGTCTGACAAAAACAAACTCCGCATTTTTTAAAGCTTTAGGCACAAAAACACGCGAAAAACTGTGGTGAACGGGGCCAGGTAGCGTGCTCGGGCCCATGCTATTTTGTAACCACTGAGCCGAGGAGAACTCTGGCGCTGGATTGTCAGGGAGAAATTCTCCAGGCAGCCGAAGTGGCTGTGCAAAAACTAGCTCCGCTGGGGAGGCTTCTAAATCCTCTTTAGGTGCAGAATGCAACCCCAATAAAACCCATGGTAGTTTGTCCACCCAATTTGTATCCGTAAGCGACGCTCTGAGAGCCGCCTTCAGCGACCTGTGAAAACGTTCGCATAACCCGTTAGCCTGCGGGTGATACGCGGTTGTGCGGTGGATCTTTGCTCACAGGCTGCGGGCCATCGCTGACCAAAGTTCGGAAACAAACTGCGGGCCTCTATCAGACGTAATATCCGACAGGACTCCAAAATGTGCTACCCATGCAGTTAAAAAAGCGCACGCCACCTCCTCGGCTGTGGTTGACGACAGGGGAACCACTTCCGGCCAGCACGTGGTGCGGTCAACCCTTGTCAGAAGATGTGTGCAGCCTTGCGAGGGCGGTAGGGGGCCTACGAGGTCCACATGGACATGATCAAACCTTTTAGCTGGGATATGAAACGGCTCCAAGGGAGCTCTCATGTGTCTATGAACCTTAGCCCGCTGACAAGCCATGCAGGCTGCCGCCCACTCTCTAACTTGCTTGCGCAGGCTCGGCCATACAAATTTCTCTCCTACCATTTTGACCAAAGCGCGCACTCCCGGGTGCGCCAGAGAATGGATTGAGTCAAAAACGTGGCGGCGCCACGAGGCCGCAACCACCGGACGGGGACGCCCGGTGGAAACATTGCAGATTAGGGGGGGCATACCGTGTTGCAGCACCCTGTTCTCCAGCCTTAACCGTGTTGGTCCAGACTGGAGTGCGCGCACGTCCACGTCGCCACCCTGCTCCGCGGCCATGGCTGCGTAATCTATCCCTACGGGGACTGGGGCCGCGCGCACTTCTGCGTCGCTACCCTGGTCCGCGGCAACAGCTGCAAAATCTACCCCTACGCGGGCTGGAGCCGCCACGGCACGCGAGAGGCAGTCTGCCACTACATTAAGTTTACCCGCTACATGCTGGATATCGGTAGTGAACTCCGAAATCGCGGCCAGCTGTCTCTGCTGGCAAGATTTCAGAGCCTTGGTCGGGGACCAAGGCTCTGAAATCTTGGCCATCGCGAAAGTCAACGACTTGTGGTCAACA
The DNA here is from genome assembly GCA_020510985.1 of Pholidichthys leucotaenia. NCBI lineage: Eukaryota > Metazoa > Chordata > Actinopteri > Cichliformes > Pholidichthyidae > Pholidichthys > Pholidichthys leucotaenia. The sequence continues at coordinate 345,730,313 of CM035845.1, forward strand.
AACGCGATGAAACGGCATCCCTCCAGCCAGAACTGGAAATGACGAATAGCCAAATGGAGAGCTAACAACTCCCTGTCGAATGCGCTGTATTTTCGCTCACTATCACGCAAAGTCCTGCTGAAAAATGCGAGCTCCACAACCGCCCCTATGGCCACATCTGACACGTCAGTAGTGAGTGCCATGCGGGCCGTTGGGACTGGGTGTGCTAACAACACAGCGTTTGCCAGGGCTGTTTTGACTTCAGAGAATGCGCGCTCCCGCTCCGGAGACTATTCGATTTTATTTGTGGGTTTTTGTTTTTTTAAGCGCGGCGTACAATGGTTGCATGAGCTGTGCCGCGCGGGGGAGGAAACGGTTATAAAAATTCACCGTTCCCAAAAACTCCTGTAACGCTTTGACCGTTTGTGGTTAGGGAAAATTTGTCACCGCGCGCACTTTGTCAGGCAGAGGACCCGCTCCTTCTGGAGAGACGCAATGCCCCAAAAATTCAATCTGCACCACCCCGAACTGACACTTCGCTGTGTTGATTATTAGCCCGTGCTCTGCCAACCTCCGGAAAACTGCCGTGAGGTGGTTTTTGTGTTCGTCTTCGGACGCACTGGCTACTAAAATGTCGTCCAGGTAGACGAACACGAAGGGGAGATCGCACAACACCGCGTCCATCATGTGTTGGAAAGTCTGCGCTGCGCCTTTAAGCCCAAACGGCATGTGCAAAAACTCAAAAAGCCCGAAAGGAGTTATTACCGCTGTTTTGGGTATGTCCTCAGCATGCACTGGGACCTGGTGATAACCGCGTACCAAGTCTATCTTAGAAAAAATGCCCGCCCCTGCCAAATGAACTGAAAAATCCTGGATATGTGGGATTGGGTAGCGGTCGTGCGCTGTAGCGTTGTTTAGCCTGCGAAAATCATCGCAAGGCCACCACGAGCCATCAGCTTTTGGGACCATGTGCAGCGGTGAAGCCTATGGGCTCTTTGAACATCTGATGATGCCCAATTTTTCCAGGTTGGTGAACTCCTCGCGCGCTATGGTCAGTTTAGCTGAATCCAAGTGCCGAGCTTTTGCAAAAACGGGCGGTCCGGTGGTAGTAATAAAATGCTCCACCCCGTGTTTAGCCATGGTCGCCGAAAACGTTGGAACCATGAGTGCGGGAAACTGAGTGAGGAGTGTGTGGAACTTACCACCTGCAGCTGTGACGTTGGCTTGTGCTGTTGGCGGGGCCACTCGCGCTGTACAGGGAATAGAATAAAAAGAAAGTGCATTAACTAGGCGTCTGTTAGCAAGATTGACCAACAAACCATGTGAGCACAAAAAATCAGCACCTAACATGTTGAAATTGACTGCCGCTATGACGAAAGTCCACTCGAATGTTCGGCCGTGTAGAGACAGAAGCAGAGTCTTCTCCCTGAAGGTCTTAATCGCCGAGCCGTTCGCTGCCGACACCACGGAACCACTGGAAGGTGCCAGCCAGTCAGCGTAGGAAGGTGTGATGAAACTCAGCTGGGAGCCTGTGTCCACGAGGAAGTGCCTCCCTGAGCGCGCGTCCTTCAAGTAGAGCAGCTTGTTCTCCTCTCCGAGAGCTGCAGCTGCTACCGACTCCCAGTCTTGGCGTTTCCCGAGCGCTTGAAATGGCACGGTGGAATGCACTTGCGTGCCCTCTCGGCGAAGCGGCGATGGTAAAAGCAAAGGACGTCGTCTGCTCCGCGTCTCCTGGCCCCCGCCGCCGCGTCGTCGGCGAGACTGGTGTTGCAGCCTCTGGCCCCCTGCCACCTCCGGATGTTGTGCTTGGCTCCGCTGCTGCGGCCGTGACTGCGCGCCGTGTATTGGCGTTGACGATTCACTGCGCCTCCTGGCCCAGCTCGTGGTAGTCTCGTCGAGCCAGCAGCGGTGAACTGGCCAGGGTCACTCTCACCGTTGACGGTAGGGTCCTGAGGAAGAGGTGGGTGAAAATAAAGCCATCATCTTCGGAGTCTCTCAAATTCAGCATCTTCGCCATCAGGTCTGCAGTTCTGCCACCCTCACAATCAGTCAGCGCCAGAAGCTTCTCTGCTCGATCTTCCAGCGAGGGGGTGAAATAACGAATGAGTGCAGCTTTCAACGTGCTGTACTTGTCGTCGTCTGGCGGGTGGTTGATCAGGCTCTCCACACGCTGGGCTGTGTGGTTGTCCAGCTTTGCAACCACATGGTAGAACTTTGTGGCGTCTGCCGAAATCCTCTGGAGATGGAACTGTGCCTCGACTGCTTTAAACCAGGAGCGCGGACTGTTCTGCCAGAAATCCGGTAGCTGGACTGTGGCTGCATTAGTTTGGCCGGCTCCTGATGAGTCTGGCCCGGGAGAATCGTCTCCGGCCATAATACGTCTTAAGGTCACCAGTGTGGAGATGTGTGGAAGGATGAGGCTGAGTTTATTTCTCAGATTCAGTTTTATTCACAAACACATTCTCCAACATTCAAAAGCAGTAAGAGGAATGTAACCCCCAACATCTGTCCGTTTTATACCCCCGGACATCAAAGCACAAAGTCACATTGTCTTTAAATCCCAAACACAATGCATCCCTCTCTGGGCCTTCTCGCCCCCACCTCAAATCTCGGTGGTCAGGAAATCCTTCACAGCCATCTCTTTGCATACCAAAAGGCCAGATCTCACATCCTCCTATAATCCCCAGGAGGTCCAGACCTTTTGTTCCCCTGAGACGTGAAGCTACAATAAGCATACAGTCATGTACATGTGAGCATATGAAAAGTAATATACAGTGGGGCAAAAAAGTATTTAGTCAGCCACCAATTGTGCAAGTTCTCCCACTTAAAAGATGAGAGAGGTCTCCAATTTTCATCATAGGTATACCTCAACTATGAGAGACAAAATGAGAAAAAAAATCCAGAAAATCACATTGAAGGATTTTTAATGAATTAATTGGTAAATTCCTGAGTAAAATAAGTATTTGGTCACTTCCGGTTATGGCTGCCACGTAGGACGGACGTGTCTCGCTCTGCTCTGCTCCTGGAGAAAAAAATCGGCAAATAACTCTCTCATTTGGGACAGAACGTATCCCAGCATTTGGGCGAGGATATGTCGGCGAAGCCTAAGGCTGGAAAACCAGGAAAAGGAAAAAGCGAGCCGCCGAAACAGTCCAAATTAACGGACTTTCAGGTCTGTGACGCAGCAAACAAAACTCCATATATGGCGGAGGAGGCTGGCAACGGCGCGATTTCTGCGGGGAATGGCGCAGATGCGCTGATGGCTGCCATGAGTTCAATGAGAGTGGACTTTTCCTCTAGATTTGATGGGATTATGACAGCGTTGGAAGGAATAAGAAAGGAATTGGGTGACTGTGTAGAACGAACGGCGCAGATGGAGCTCCGTCTCGCTAGTGCTGAAGATGACGTCACCCGTCTTCAATTAAAGGTGCGCACTTTGGAAAAAAAAAAAAAATCTCTGGAAGATAATATTTTGGATTTGGAATCTCGGTCGAGACAGAATAATTTGAGGCTGGTGGGTCTTCCAGAGGAATCAGAAGGTCGGGACGTATGTTCCTTTCTGGAAAAGTGGATTCCGGAGGTGCTGGGCAGCAAGGAGTTGCAATCAGCAGTGGTTCTGGAAAAAGCACATCGTATTGGCCCACGGAGAGATAAGGGACCGCCGAGGACCTTAATTATGAAGTTTCTTAGCAACAGAGACAGGATGAAGATCTTCAACGCTGCACGTGCTAAAGGAGAGATTAAACACCAGGACCAGCAGGTGCGGTTCTACCCAGATTTGGCCACAGGAATCCAGCAATTGAGGAAGCAGTTTGATCCCGTACGTAAGGAGCTGCGCAACCTTGGGATTCGTCATGGTGTAATCTATCCTGCGAGACTGCTGACCACGTATGAGGGCAGAACCCACATCTTCAAGACCCCAGAGGAGGCGCAGGAGTTCATCAAGAAGATCAAAGAAGAAGAAGAGACTGGTGGGAGCTAAGCATGAACAAAATATAAGGTAGAATAATTAAGCATTTGCACAGGCATCTGACTGACTTGAAGTAAATAGTAAGTTTACAAAATATAGATTGTATTATATATTAAAAAAACAAAACAAAAACAAAACAAACAAACAAAAAAAAAACTATGATGTACAAAGTTGTTAAAAATTTTGGAGTTAAGTTGGAAAACTACAGAGGAGAGTTAATGTTACGTCATTAAAAGCAGTAGAGTTAGGGTGATTGGGAGGATGAAGAAGGAGTGGCTTAGGCTGTTCCCCGTGGGTGTGGAGCGGTCGATGGCTATATCGGGAGACAGAATTTTTCTTTTGATTTTGGGGGGTTTGCCACAAGTGTGGGAAGGGGAAATTTGTTTGTGTGTAGTTTGTAGGATGAATGTTCAACCACTCATGTTTTTGCTTCTCTGTATGAGCATGTTTACACTGCAAGGTAATCCCAAACTCTCTATTGATCATGGACCAAAGTGTTAATCTTAATTTAACTTCATGGAATTGCAGAGGTCTACAAAATTTAAAAAAACTTAAACAAGTTATGAATAAAATAAAGGACATGGGTTCAAGAATTGTGTTTTTACAAGAAACTCATCTGATAGAGGAGGATGTTAAAAGAATTAGGAGTAGATGGCAGGGAAGTGTATTCACCTCTTCATTTTCATCCCGAGCCAGGGGAGTTATGACTCTCATACATAAATCAGTTCCTTTTCAAGTGAAAAATGTAATTGGAGACAAATTTGGAAGATATGTAATCATTCAAGGTTCTTTGCTATTAGAAAATATAAATCTTGTGAACTTATATGGTCCCAATATAGATGATCAGAAGTTCTTTGCTAATTTATTTCTCATCTTATCATCACTTACAGGGCAACATATAATAGCAGGGGATTTTAATTGTACATTGAATCCAGGTGTGGATAGATCAACAGGACTGGATTGTACGCACATTGGATGTAGGATGACTATTAATCATTTTATGAAAGAATTGAGATTGTTAGATATATGGAGAGAAATGAAACCACAAGTTAAAGCCTATTCTTGTTATTCCAGTACCTACAAGACATTCTCACGTATTGATTATTTTTTGATTTCCACAGAATTAAGGTCCAAGATTCAAAACTGCTTTTATGATAACATCGTGATCTCTGATCATGCACCCTGTTGTCTAATATATGTAGATAAAAAATTGACAAAGGAATCAGGTAGATGGCAATTTCAGCATAAATGGCTTCAGGATGAGGAATTTGTTAAATACATAGAAAAACAGATAGACGAGTTCTTTGACATCAATACTACACAAACATCAGCATGTGTAAAGTGGGAGGCTTTCAAAGCTTTCATTAGGGGACATATTATTAGTTATACAGGATCAAAATCTAAGAAGACTCGAGAGGAGAGAGCTAAATTGGAACATAAAATAAAAAATCTTCAGGAAAAAGTGTATGCAGGAAGTGACCCAAGGTTGGAGAATGAATTACTGATTTTGAGAGCTGAATACGACAAAAAATCAGCGAATAGAGCTGCCTCGAGTCTTCTAAGATTGAAACAATCTTTTTATGAACAAGGTGAAAAATCAGGAAAATTATTAGCATGGCAGATTAAACAATTGGAAATTAAAACACCAATTACCAGTATTATAAGTAATGGACAGGTAGTTATAGATCCTTTAGAAATTAATAGAGCCTTTAGAGATTACTATGAAAAATTATATGATACCAAAAATGAACCTGATTTAACAAAACTAAATGGGTTTTTGAACGAACTATCTATACCGTGTATTCCAAATGAAAACAGGGAGATATTGGAGTCTAAAATTAGTCAAGAAGAAGTTGGGCTAGCCATTGATAATATGAAATCAGGAAAAAGTGCAGGACCAGATGGTCTTCCGGTTGACCTTTATAAAAAATTTAAGAATAAATTAATAAAACCTTTTTTGGAAATGGTTTTAGAAGCATTTCAAAATAATAATTTACCATCATACATAAATAATGCCTTAATTATACTGCTGCCAAAACCAGGTAAGCCCTCTAATAAATGTGAAAATATGAGACCAATAAGCCTATTAAACGCCAACCTTAAGATAATCTGTAAAATTTTAGCAAGACGAATACAAGAAATTTTACCAAATATTATTAATCGAGATCAGAATGGCTTTATAAAGGGTAGACAAGGCTTCCATAATGTAAGAAGACTATTTAATATTATTTATTTTAATAAAGAAGCACCGGATACAGCTCTCCTATCATTGGACGCCGAAAAGGCCTTTGATAGAGTTGAATGGCCCTTTCTTTTTGAAGTCCTACAAAGGTTTGGACTTGGAAATAATTTCATAAAATGGGTTCAAATAATATACAATAATGCTACAGCAGAAATCCTAACAAATAACAATATTTCAAAACCAATAAAAATCAATAGAGGATGTCGACAAGGCTGTCCACTTTCACCTTTACTGTTTACTATGGCAATTGAACCTTTAGCGATAGCGATACGTTTACATTCACAAATATATGGAATTAAAGTTGGACCAACAGAACATAAAATCTCCCTGTACGCCGATGACATAATTTTGTTTATGTCGAATCTAAAAAAATCAATTCCAACCTTGTTGAATTTAATAAAGAATTTTGGGGAAATATCAGGATATAAAATAAATAAAACTAAATCTTCAATATTAATGCTAAATGAGACCCAGAGAAATTACCCAGCCCCTGAGGTAAATCAATTCAATGTTGTAAATCAGTTTAAATATTTAGGAATCCAAATTATGCCTAAGCTAGAATCAGTCGCCAGTGTCAACTATGAAGCCTTAATGTCAGATATCAATGAGTTAATTCAGAGATGGATGTCACTACCAATGTCGATGATCGGGAGAATCAATATACTTAAAAGTAATATTTTACCTAAAATACTTTATTTATTTCAATACATTCCCTTATCACCACCTTTAGATCTATTCTCAAGAATAAAAAAAAAGTTAGTGGAATTTATATGGAACAACAGGAGGGCTAGATTACGTTTGTCTTTATTATATTTACCATTTGATCGTGGAGGTCTGAAATGTCCAAATTGTATGTTGTATTATTGGTCGGCACAACTGAGGTCTATGACATATTATTTTTCATCAAATGATCTCCCTCACTGGACTGAAATGGAATCATACAATTTACCTTTACCTCTTCCCATATTCATATACTCAGATTCGGCAAAAAAATTACAAAAACAAGTTAAAAATCCATTTGTAAAGCATATGATCAAAATATGGTGTGAAGCTAAAAACTATTTAAAAGAACCACAGTTATTGTCACAATTTAGTCCAATATGGGGTAATCAATATTTTAAACCAGGGAGAGCGGACGCTGTATTTAAAGTATGGAATTTAAAAGGGATACAAAAGATTCAGGATTTATATTTGCCATGTGCAGACAACATAATGTCTTTTGAAGAGCTGAGGATCAAATTTAATCTCAATAGAACACATTTTTTTAAATATCTTCAACTTAGAAACTTTATTCAATCAAATCAAAATAAAGCTCTCACTCGACCTATTTATTCATCCTTGGAAAAAATGATGATGAAAGATAGTAAAAGAAAGGGTATTATTTCAGAGTTTTATAACTCATTGACACTATCTTCAAGTGAAAATTCACTGAAAAGATTAAACTACTGGAAAGAAGATCTGCAAATTGAAATTTCAGAGGAACAATGGGAATTGGCTTGTACAGAAGCTCAAACCAAATCAATAAATGTACGCCTTAAATTGATACATTTCAAATGGTTAATGCGGATGTATGTTACACCGGAGGAGTTAAATAGATATAACAAAAATATACCAGATACATGCACAAAATGCATGGAAAGTAAAGGAACCCTATTTCATTGTGTATGGGAATGTAGATTAATAAGAATGTTTTGGGAAGAGGTGAGGGTAACAATTGAAAAAATAATCTCAAAACAAATCATATTGAATCCTAAACTGTTTTTGTTGGGTCTGTACCCAGAAAAGCATAATTTTAATAAAAGTGAAAGAACATTCATAGACCTCAGTTTGCTTAATGCCAAAAAATGTATTGCACTATTATGGAAAAAGACTCATAGACCAGATGTGACTCAGTGGTTAAGACAGATGTTAACAAACCTTCCATTAGAAAGAATAACATATATACTGAAATCAAAGGAAATTGTGTTTGAGAATATATGGAGACCTTTTATTGATTATGTAAAAAATTTAAACATAACTCTTGAAGAAGAAGGTGAATGATGTGTGTGGACCTTGTAAATTCCAAACTGGTGAACATAATATGTATACTTATGTATTGGATTGTCTAGACTAAACAGAGGAGCATTGTTGAAGACTTGATTTTGTTGGTGGTTGTTGGTGTTTTTAGTGCATTTTTTTTTTTTTGTAGTACTTTAGTGTTAGTGTTTGATTGTTTGTATCATGTTTGTAAAAAAAAAAAAAAAGGTTCAATAAAGATATTGTGGAAAAAAAAAAATAAGTATTTGGTCACCTACAAACAAGCAAGATTTCTGGCTCTCACAGACCTGTAACTTCTTCTTTAAGAGGCTCCTCTGTCCTCCACTCGTTACCTGTATTAATGGCACCTGTTTGAACTCGTTATCAGTATAAAAGACACCTGTCCACAACCTCAAACAGTCAGACTCCAAACTCCACTATGGCCAAGACCAAAGAGCTGTCAAAGGACACCAGAAACAAAATTGTAGACCTGCACCAGGCTGGGAAGACTGAATCTGCAATAGGTAAGCAGCTTGGTGTGAAGAAATCAACTGTGGGAGCAATTATTAGAAAATGGAAGACATACAAGACCACTGATAATCTCCCTCGATCTTGGGCTCCACGCAAGATCTCACTTTACTTTTTGGTAAAAACTCAACTTGTCGTGTTTGGAGGAGAAAGAACACCATACCTACTGTGAAGCATGGGGGTGGAAACATCATATTTTGGGGCTGTTTTTCTGCAAAGGGACCAAGACGACTGATCCGTGTAAAGGAAAGAATGAATGGGGCCATGTATTGTGAGATTTTGAGTGAAAACCTCCTTCCACCAGCAAGGGCATTGAAGATGAAACGTGGCTGGGTCTTTCAGCATGACAATGATCCCAAACACACCGCCCGGGCAATGAAGGAGTGGCTTTGTAAGAAGCATTTCAAGGTCCTGGAGTGGCCTAGCCAGTCTCCAGATCTCAACCCCATAGAAAATCTTTGGAGGGAGTTGAAAGTCTGTGTTGCCCAGCGACAGCCCCAAAACATCACTGCTCTAGAGGAGATCTGCATGGAGGAATGGGCCAAAATACCAGCAACAGTGTGTGAAAACCTTGTGAAAACTTACAGAAAACGTTTGACCTCTGTCATTGCCAACAAAGGGTATATAACAAAGTATTGAGATGAACTTTTGTTATTGACCAAATACTTATTTTACTGAGGAATTTACCAATTAATTAATTAAAAATCCTTCAATGTGATTTTCTGGATCTTTTTTTTCTCATTTTGTCTCTCATAGTTGAGGTATACCTATGATGAAAATTTGAGACCTCTCTCATCTTTTAAGTGGGAGAACTTGCACAATTGGTGGCTGACTAAATACTTTTTTACCCCACTGTACATGTGAGCATATGAAACCACATATGTGCACCACACCGTGAACATGAAACACCTCAGGTTCCAGCAGTACGCTGCAGGCATGACTGTGAACAACACAGCCGTCTGAGACAAGAGGAGAACCTTCAGCAACCAGCACGCAGAAATACTTGCTTACACTTGGTTTTGACGGGCACGGACGGGTATGCACTAGTAATAATAATAATAACAACAATGTTTTAATAAAGGGACATTAATGAATCATTTTGACCACACGTGACTGTTTATATTCAGTATTAAGTTGTTCTTCATTTTTACATTTTTCATCACAGTAATTTGATTTTATTTAACAAATTAAGAAAACACAACAACACCATCCATCCATCTTCTACCGCTTTTCTGGAGGTCCGGGTCGCGGAGGCACCAGTTCAAGCAGAGAAGCCCAGACTTCCCTCTCCCCAGCCATCTGCTCCAGCTCTTCAGAGAGGATACCAAGGCGTTCCCAGACCAGCTGGGAGACATAGTCTCTCCAGCGAGTCCTGGGTCTGCCCCGGGGTCTCCTCCCAGTGGGACGTACCTGAAACACCTCAAGTGGGAGGCGTCCAGGAGGCATCCTAATCAAATGCCCATACCACCTCAACTGGCTCCTTTCAATGTGGAGGAGCAGCGGTTCTACTCTGAGCCTCTCCCGGATGACCTGCTCCTCACCCTATCTTTGAGGGCGAGTCCAGCAATCCTACAAAGAAAGCTCATTTCAGCCGCTTGTATCCGCAATCTCGTTCTTTCGGTCATTACCCAAAGCTCGTGACCATAGGTGAGAGTAGGAACATAGATTGACTGGTAAATCGACAGCTTTGCCTTAGAACTCAGGTCCCTCTTCACTACAACAGACCAGTACAACGTCCGCATCACTGCAGATGCTGCTCCAATTCGTCTGTCAATCTCTCGCTTCATTCTCCACTCACTCGTGAACAAGACTCTGAGATACTTAAACTCCTCCACTTGGGGCAGGAGCCTGTCCCCAACCCGGAGAGGACAATCCACCTTTTTCCGGCTGAGGACCATGGACTCGGACTTGGAGGTACTGATTCTCATCCCAGCCGCTTCACACTCAGTGGCAAACCATCCCAGCAAGAACTTTAGGTCATTGCTGGATGAAGCCAATAGGACAACATCATCTACAAATCATCAACAGAGATGAGATCCTGTGGTCACCAAGCATGACACCCTCTGTTCCCTGGCTGCGCCTAGAAATCCTGTCCATAAAAATTATGAACAGGATCAGTGACAAAGGGCAGCCCTGGTGGAGTCCAACTCTCACTGGGAATAAGTCCGACCGAGTGTTGGCAATACGAACCAAACTCTCACAACGGTCGTACAGAAACCGAATAGCTCGAAACAACAAGCCTGATACACCATACTCCCGAAGCACTCCCTACAAAAAAAACCACGAGGGACATGGTCGAATGCCTTCTCCAAGTCCACAAAACACATGTAAACTGGTTGGACAAACTCCCACGAACCCTCGAGGATTTTCAAGAGGGTAAAGAGTTGGTCCGATGTGCCGCAGCAAAGACGAAAACCACATTGCTCCTCCTTAATCCGAGGTTTGACCAACAGCCAGACTCTCCTCTCCAGTACCTTGGCATAGACCTTCCCAGGGAGGCTGAGGAGTGTGATCCCTCTAAAGTTGGAGCACACCCTCCGGTCCTCTTTTTTGAAGAGAGGAACCACCACCCCGGTTTAGCATGCCAAAAGCACTGCCCCCGACCTCCACGCAATGTTGCAGAGGCGTGCCAACCATGACAGCCCTACAACATCCAGGGCCTTGAGGTACTCAGGGCGAATCTTCTTGTTTGAGCAACACCGTATGGTCTTGGTGGGTACGGTGTTGTCCACACAGAAGCTGATGTAGTCCGTGATGGTGTGAGTGAGGCCATCGATGTCCTCACCATGTGGATCACAGAGGTGCTCCCAGGCAGTGGTTTCAAAACAGTCCTTTAGAACGTCCATTGCCTCCTCAGACCATAACTTCACTGTGCGCATGAGCGGAGGTTGTCTGTGCACTAGGGGTTTGTATACCGGCCGGAGATGAACCAAGTTGTGATCCGATCTCCCGAGTGGGGGGAGTGGTGATGAGGTGTACGCCTCCTTAGTGTTGCGTAGAATAAGTCCAGTGTTTTATTGTCTCTAGTGTGGCATGTGACATACTGGGTAAACGTGGGTAGAATGGGAGACAGTGAAACATGGTTGAAGTCACCTGAGATGAGGAGAAGAGCGTCTGGGTGTTCTGTCTGCAGCCTGCCAGTTACTGAGTGGATGACGCCACGCGCTGTCCCAGCGTTCGCCGTCGGATTTGCATAAATAACAATGCAGATCACGTGGGAGTATTCCCTCGGGAGATATGTAGGCCGCATGCTAACAGCTAGCAATTCCATGTCTTTGTTGCAATGTTGTTGTTTAACGGTGATATGTCCTGGTCTGCACCAGTTGTTATTAACATACATTATCGCTCCACCGCCCCATGCCTTGCCACTGTCTGGTGTTCGGTCTGCCCGTATTGCGTGGAAACCCTCCAGTTCAATGTTAGCATCTGCTGCTAGTTCAGTTAGCCACGTCTCAGAGAATAGCATAAGGCAGCATTCCCGGTATATGCTCTCGTAGCAGGAGATAGCCGCTAGCTTATCTATCTTTCCTAATATCGATCGTACATTCCCCATAACAACGGATGGGAGGGTGGGTCTGTACCTTATATTCCTTGCCCGCCGTCTTACACCAGCAAGACACCCACATCATTTTCGTCTTATTTCTCCTGGTATGTCGAGTTTTTTCGTTAGCACCGAGTGGCGGTTAAGTGCTAACAGCTGGTCCCTGTTGTACCGTCTCCTGCTGTAAACAGTGGCTCCGTCCACCGGCTCGGGAGACATTTGGGACGATCTGTGTGTCCGTGATGTATAAGGTGTCGCCGGATCAGAAAGTTAGAGGAAGAAAAAACTCAAAATTGAGCCGCTGTTGCAAAAAGGCAGCCGACTCGTGTGGCGCCGGAAGTACAATAATAGAGCTGTGGGCAGGTGTCAAGATTACCTTTTAAAGCAACAGGTCAGGGGTTCAAGTCCCGGCCAGGTCATACCAGAAACGATATTAAAAAGGGGTACTTCCTGCCTTCTAGCTTGGTGCTCAGCATAAAAGAATGGAGGAAGGAAAGTTGGTTACCCAGCCGCAGGGCTGCTTCCTGTGTTGGTCCCAAGCCTGGATAAATGGCCAGGGTTGCATCAGGAAGGGCATCCGGCGTAAAAATCCTTGCCAAATTGACATGCGGATCAGGTGTCGATACACTGTAGTGACCCCAAACGGGAGCAGCTGAAAGAGAAAGAAAAGACGAAAGAAGGGCAGGTATCAAGACGAGTGACTTTTCTCATGTCTTACGTTGTCGGCCTCCGTCGGTCTATGATGACCATGGAAGAGAATCCTAAACGTCTACTCTGCTGTGGCTGAACAGGCCGATGCGCACCGGTGTTCTACCTTCCAGCGTTGGGCGTTGGTAGGATTCAAGCCTGGGCAGGAAGATATGGAGGACAAGATGTTACCCATGCAGCATGTCCCCCCTCTCCACGTCACTGATGAGTCCAAAGGAACAGCAGGGCTGCTATAGTTTGGCACCAGCGCCATCGCAGGAGCTGTCAGAACGATGTTGAGCACAACAGAGAACTGCCTTAGGGGCTCCGACTCCGGATTTTTCCTCAGGGTTGACTCCCGAAGCCTTTCCCGTGACCGGGTGTGCCGCAAGGCAGCGGAGGTTTGAAATCAGGGTTTACCTTCCCCTAGATTGGCTACCTTCCCAGGTTGACGAGCCACCATCTACCCGAAGCATCTGGTTTTAAGGCGCCAGAGATCCGCCCTCGCCCCTTCTCCTATTAGTAAAAGCAGTTCCGCCGGGCTTAGAGACTAAACCACACGGGCAGGCTAGGAGTTGGACTTAGTTGTCAGAGGCTTTTCGAGATGCACGCCGTAAGGAGCATTTTATGAGCACTGGGAGCTTAACCCCAGTACCGCTCCTGGCTATGACAACCTTGGAACCTCTCATGTCTTAATGTACAGGAAAATACCAAGAAGAGTCAAAACGGCTTTAGAGAGAAAAACAAGATAAAGGCTGTGTGTGTGTTTTTGTTTTTTGTTTTTTTAGGGGAAGTGAGCGTATTAATGTTTGTTCAATCATCACATGACCAACAGACACATTTTAGAAAGTTAAAACCTACAAACACATAATCATACCATGTAGGATAACTAAGTAGACGGTTATGCTGTTTCATTCCATCTAGCAACAATGCTCTGCACTGTGTGTGTTTATATATTTACATATTTATTTCATCTAGCTACAATGCTCAGCACTGGGTGTGTTTATATTTATATATCTATATATTTATTGCATCTAGCTACAATGCTCCGCACTGTGTTTTTATATATCTACATATTATTCCATCTAGCTACATTGCTCCGCACTGTGTGTGTTTATATACTTGCATATTTATTCCACCTAGCTGCAATGCTCCGTACTGTGGGTGTTTATATATTTACATATTTATTCCATCTAGCTACAATGCTCTGCACTGTGTGTTCATATATTCATATATTTATTCCATCCAGCTACAATGCTCTGCACTGTGTGTCTGTGTGTGTGTGTGTATATATATATATATTTTATAGTAATATTTACATATGTATATTAGCTGCTCTTGCTTGCATGTTTTTTTCTTGCCTTCTGATTGTTGCTCTGAGTGTTGCTATCCCTGTGCTGTTGCAATCCTGGAATTTCCCCGTTGTGGGACTAATAAAGGCTTATCTTATCTTATCTTTTCAGTCAGTGACCCCTTTAAAACGCCCTAAGGCTTCTCTTTACACTCCTTTTGGCCGGATTTGAGGACTTTTCAGTTTGATTTGATATAAGTGTGACTCCTCCCCGGAACCCATCTTAGTACGTGGTCACAGTCCATATCAAGCTGAACCTTGGTTCGGTTCATTTCTAGTGTGAAAGCTATTTTCTGTCAGACCAAAACACAGGAAGTTACAGAGCATAAAAGAGGAAAATCACTTCCTTTTAATGGCCGCCTTTTAAAACTAGAAAAGCACTCGGAAAGCGCAGACCTTCGCCAAGCGCCACAGTTCCCCCCATACAGCGTTTGTGTGTACGTTTTCAGATTCGTTGACCATGAAAACATATGACTAGCAATTGGATTCACAATGATAGGATTAGTGGTTCAGTACCTAGTTATTGACGAAAATGGCATTTTCCGTAATGGTGGTTTTCTTCTGGACGGTGATCCGGATCACCACCAAAAATCTAATTATCTGTAGGATACCCCATTTATGACAATCTGTGAAAATTTCATGAAAATCCGTCCATAACTTTTTGAGTTATCTTGCTAACAAACAAACAGACAGACAGACAGACTGACAGACAGACAAACCAACGCCGATGAAAACACAACCTCCTTGGCGAAGGTAATTAACAAACCTGACCGGTATCCACAATGTCAATGCCAAGATCTGATCCAAGCTTTAAGATAAGATAAGCCTTTATTAGTCCCACAACGGGGAAATTCCAGGATTGCAACAGCACAGGGATAGCAACACTCAGAGCAACCATTGTGTGCTTTCATGGTTTAATTGTTGTCATTCACGTAATTTTTTACTGATTGATTTGGGGTTGATTTTCCTCTGATTCCCTCTAGTTTTTTATCTGGGCTGACTCCGCCATTGGGTGATACAGAGCCACCGCTGCCATGGCTGAAAAAGTACAAAGTGACCTCAGTGGTATTTAATTGATTGTGGTGACGACAGGGGCTTTATAAACGCTCGCAGGTTCAGAATGAAGCTTCTTCCCCCCGTCGGCTCCAGTGTGACAGTGATGCTCTCAGTAGTGTCCAAAACATCCAGTGGATCACCAGGAATAATAAAACCAACGCATCCCATCACTTTAAACACCATATCTGTGGTAGGAGAGAGGGGGGAGGTGTGTGGATTGATCTCCCATAATGCTTTGTCTTGATGAGACAGTGAAAAATGGCCCTAGCCAGAGACATGTCAATATCGGGGGGCTAGAGATGCTCCGGCGGTCCAGAGTTCTTATTTAACCCGCTTTTTTTTTTTTTTTTTTTAACTTCCAGCGCCACATGAGTCGGCTGCCTTTTTCCAACAGCAGCTCAATTCTGAGTTTTTTCTTCCTCTAACCTTCTGATCTGGCGACAACTTTCTGATCGGCGACACCTTATACATCACGGACACACAGATCGCCCCAAATGTCTTCTGAGCCGGTGGACGGAGCCACTGTTTATCGCAGGAGACGGTACAACAGGGACCAGCTGTTAGCACTTAACCACCACTTGGTGCTAACGAAAAAACTTGACATACCGGGAGAAATAAGACGAAAACAACGTGGGTGTCGTGCTGGTGTAAGACAGCAGGCAAGGAATATAAGGTACAGATCCACCCTCCCATCTGTTGTTATGGGGAATGTACGATCGATAATAGGAAAAAAAGATGAGCTAGCGGCTATCTCCCGCTACGATAGCATATACCGGGAGTGCTGCCTTATGTTATTCACTAAGACGTGGCTATCAGAACTAGCAGCAGATGCTAACATTGAACTGGAGGGTTTCCACGCAATACGGGCAGACCGGACACCAGACAGTGGGAAAGCAAGGGGCGGTGGAGTGATAATTTATGTTAATAACAACTGGTGCAGACCGGGACATACTGTATCACGGTTAAACAACAACACTGCAACAAAGACATGGAGTTGCTAGCTGTTAGCATGCGGCCTACATATCTCCCGAGGGAATACTCACATGTGATCTGCGTTGTTATTTATGCAAATCTGACAGCGAACGCTGGGACAGCGCGTGACGTCATCCATTCAGTAACCAGCAGGCTGCAGACAGAACACCCAGACGCTCTTCTCCTCATCTCAGGCGACTTCAACCATGTTTCACTGTCTCCCATTCTACCCACGTTCACCCAGTATGTCACATGCCACACTAGAGACAATAAAACACTGGACTTATTCTACACAAACACTAAGGAGGCGTACACCTCATCACAACTCCCCCCACTTGGGAGATCGGATCACAACTTGGTTCATCTCTGGCTGGTGTACAAACCCCTAGTGCACAGACAACCTCCGGTCATGCACACAGTGAAGTTATGGTCTGAGGAGGCAATGGACGCTCTAAAGGACTGTTTTGAAACCACTGCCTGGGAGCACCTCTGTGATCCACATGGTGAGGACATCGATGGCCTCACTCACACCTTCACGGACTACATCAGCTTCTGTGTGGACAACACCGTACCCACCAAGACCATACGGTGTTGCTCGAACAACAAACCCTGGATCAACCCTGAGATAAAAACACTTCTGAGAGAGAAGAAGAGGATCTTCAGGTCGGGGAACAGGAAGATGCTGAAGTCTGTACAGAGGGAGCTGAGGAGGAAGATCAGAGAAGGCAAGGACATCTTCAGGAAGAAGATGGAGGACAAACTGCAACAGAGCGACATCGGTGGGGTCTGGAGAAACCTTAAAACCATCTCTGGGCTCCAGAATACCTCCCCCCAGGCCATGAGGGGCAGGGAGTGGGCGAACAATCTGAACCTGTTTTTTAATAGTGTGACGTCTGCAAGGTTCACACAAAGAAAATGGAGCAGATGGCTGTGATCAACCAGATTTATTTTGTACACCCCAACCCCAACTTGCTTCTAAGCACACAGAGGAGTGGAGGTCATTCCCCCAGACCTCCGTTTCAATCATGGTTACACACACAGATACATCTTGCCCTAATCCTGCTAAACACTGCTGGGTCATTATAATGCAGTTATAATGACACAGCAGTGTAACTCAGAAATAACACATTTAACACACACAGTAACGTTCCAAACTGGCAAAGCATGCTGGGAAATCCCTGGCCTCCTTAAAATGGCCCCGACGTTACACTGCCCCCCCCTGGACTGGTTTCTGTCCCCAGAAAATTCAAAGTCCACTTTCAGAAATCCAACGCGAGTCAGCCCGGTGCCAGGGCGGCATGCACGGGCCATCTGAGTCTCGGTCAGAGTATCTGGTTGGGGTAGGGTTCCGGTTTGGCCACCAGCGGGCGGATGGACACATCTGACAGCCTCTGTAGGACCACGCACAGTCCCTTCCCTGGCAGCGGGAGTCCCAGGCCCGCTCCGGCCAACTCCCACCGCTGCCAGTTCACCCAGGCGGCCGCTGGCCCGCGTCCATGCATCCAGCCCTTGCCGCGCCTGGAAAATGGCCGCATCTTCGTCCTGCTCGCTCCGCTGCGTCGCTCCTGCGCCGAGGGCCTCCGTGATGTCACCGAAAGGAAAAGCATCGGGTGGCGGTAGGACACGCACAGTTCCTCCTCTGGCAGCGGGAGTCCCATGACTCCTACCGCTGCCAGGACCTCCCAGTCGGCCGCTGGCCCGCGTCCATGCGTCCAGCCCCTGCTGATCCCGAGAAAAGACCGGATCTGTCCTGCTCGCTCCACTGCTGCTGCGCTCCAAAGGCCTCTGTGACGTCATCTGCCGGGGGAAGCATCTGCAGGAGGCGGCTTTTTCCCCGTCCATGCCACCTCGCTCTAATTTAACGTCGGCGAGGGGCCAGTTTGTCGTGCGCTGTGTGCGGGGCAGTACCATGCCATGTACCCTGGCTCTGTGCAGCGGAAGCCGTCCTTCCTCGCTTCGCCATGGCTGTTTCCTTCGTGCACGCGCTGCTGTGATCTGCCGTAGCTCCTCCTCAACTCGCTCTCAGCACGGTGGTTTCCTCTGATGATCAGCGCGGCAGCCAACTCAACCTTGGCCAGGCGGTCATCCAACAGGTTCTCGCCGTTGTAGCGGGGAATCTTGGCCCGCTGCTGGATGGATGGGACCGTCATCTCCCGGTCGATTGCCGCTCCTAATTGCTCTGGAATCGCCAGCCCATCCTGCCCTGAAAAGGGCGGGAAACGGGGCTGGTTTGCTCTGCTCCGTCCATCGCGGCGAAGCTCTCCAGGGGCCAGCGTCTCAGCTCTACACTCCGTTGCCGGCTGAGCGATGAATCGCTCCGGCCGCTGTACCTCCGCCTGGATCCTCATCTTGCTCCATATCCCACTCCTGACACCAGTGTAACGTGCTGCTCGACATGGCGACGTCCCACCGGGAGATTCGAACTCACGCCTCCCGCTCCGGAGTCCCGCACTCTACCTGTGTCGCCAATAGGGTCAACCCACTTGGCAAGCCAAGTAGGGTGCTCATATTGAGTTCGCTACAATAGGTTTGACCAACCGCCCTCCCCCCCGACTGCACAACAACCACTACTGCCTCTGAAGACATTGAGTCCTGCTGCCCACACCCCACTCCACCATCACCCCCCCACTCCCAACACACAGCCCCCCAACATGACCCTCACTAAGACCCAGGTGAGGACGGAGCTGAGGAAGATCAAGGCGAGGAAGGCGTCGGGACTGGACGGCATCAGCGCAAAGCTCCTCAAGTCCTGTGCAGACCAGCTGTGTGGGATTGTGGAGCACATCTTCAACCTGAGCCTGAAGCTGGGGAGGGTACCACAGTTGTGGAAAACATCTTGTGTGGTACCTGTACCAAAGACTTCCCACCCCAAAGATCTGAACAGCTACAGACCAGTGACCCTGACGTCCCACATGACGAAGACCCTGGAGAGACTGCTCGTTGCTCACCTCCGCCCCCTGGTGGGACCAGCGATGGATTCACTCCAGTTCACCTACCAGCATGGCATTGGGGTGGAGGATGCGGTGATCTTCCTTCTTCACCGTTCTCTGTCCCACCTGGAGAAGCCCGGGAATGCGGTGAGGATCATGTTCTTTGACTTCTCCAGTGCTTTCAATACCATCCAACCGATGATCCTGAAGGACAAGCTGCTGTGCGCAGGGGTGGACCAGCACCTGT
This sequence comes from Pholidichthys leucotaenia, assembly GCA_020510985.1. Classification (NCBI taxonomy): domain Eukaryota; kingdom Metazoa; phylum Chordata; class Actinopteri; order Cichliformes; family Pholidichthyidae; genus Pholidichthys; species Pholidichthys leucotaenia. The sequence continues at coordinate 345,749,832 of CM035845.1, forward strand.
CATCATGGATCCTGGACTACCTCACTAACCGGCCACAGTTTGTGAGAACCCGGGATTGTGTGTCCAACACCATCATCGGTAGCACGGGGGCCCCCCAGGGAAGGGTTTTGGCTCCCTTCCTGTTCACTCTTTATACTGCGGACTTCTCACACAACACAACATACTGCCATCTACAGAAGTTCTCTGACGACTCTGCGATCATTGGCCTCATCTCCAACGGAGATGAAGCTGAGTACAGAAGACATATCCAGGACTTTGTGGACTGGTGCCATCAGAACTGCGTCCAGATCAACGCGAGGAAAACTAAGGAGCTGGTGGTGGACTGCCGCAGGCAAGGACAACCCCTCACAGCACCAGTAAATATACAGGGAACAGACATCGAGATGGTGACATCCTACAAGTACCTGGGTGTTCATCTGAACAATAAACTAGACTGGTCACACAATACTGACGCACTCTACAAGAAGGGACAGCGCAGGCTGTTCCTACTGAGGAGACTCAGGTCTTTTGGTGTACAAGGGGCGCTGCTGAAGACATTCTACGACACGGTGGTGGCATCAGCCATCACTTTTGGAGTGGTCTTCTGGGGCAGTGGCGTTACAGCAGCCGATAGGAAGAGACTGAACAAACTGATCAAGAAAGCTAGCTCTGTCCTGGGGCAACGCCTTGACCCACTGGAGGAGATGGGAGAGAGAAGGATGGTGGCTAAACTGTCATCTCTGCTGGAGTCCGAGTCCCACCCTATGCAGGACATACTGAACACAATGAGGAGCTCATTTAGCAGCAGACTACATCATCCTAGGTGCACAACCGAGAGGTTTCGCAGGTCCTTCCTACCTATGGCTGTCAGATTGTATAACCAAAGCAGGGCTGCTCGCAGAGATAGCAAAAAAACGTGACAACCTAATAGTAGTGAATGCAAAAGACGCAATAGACTTACACAATGGTCCCCTCCGGTATACAACTAGGAAAATACTGGTCGCTACGGAGGGTGAGAATATGTATGGGTACATAATCATACCATGTAGGATAACTAAGTAGACGGTTATGCTGTTCATTCCATCTAGCTACAATGCTCCGCACTGTGTGTGTTTATATATTTATATATTTATTCCATCTAGCTACAATGCTCCACACTGTGTGTGTTTATAAATTTATATATTTATTCCATCTAGCTACAATGCTCCGCACTGTGTGTGTTTATATATTTATATATTTATTCCATCTAGCTACAATGCTCCGCACTGTGTGTGTTTATATATTTTTTCCATCTAGCTACAATGCTTTGCACTGTGTGTGTTTATAAATTTATATATTTATTCCATCTAGCTACAATGCTCCGCACTGTGTGTTTATATATTTAAATATTGATATGTACATATGTATACTCGCTGCTCTTGTTTTTTCTCGTCTTCTGATTGTTGCTGTGAGTGTTGCTATCCCTGTGCTGTTGCAATCCTGGAATTTCCCCATTGTGGGACTAATAAAGGCTTTGTTGAGCCCATAGTTATAACCTATGTGACTCACATGTGGCTGGCTGAATTCAGCCAAGAGAGACTTTGAGCTAGCCATGTGTATTGACTTCACACCTCAAGAGGAAGACGTGTCTGCACCCCCTGGGGACTCAGGAGAGAGGAGAAGATTACCCGGTCTGACCTTTGGGGGTCAGAAAGGAGAACAGAAGGACTCTGGGTGTTCTATTACAGATGAAAGGATGTAGCTGAGTATTGAGACTTTTGTGTGATGTATTGTTAGAGATGAGTGTATAAATGTATGTGTGTGACTGCGTCCTGTCTCTTTTCACTCCGATCGAGAGAGGACGTAGGATGAATGAGGATTAAAGCAGATACTGGAAAAATCATCCAGTCTCCTCAATTCTTGACCCTACAATTGGTGACCTACGCATGAATCTGAGCACGCCAAGGCTGGAGGACAGCCTCGTGATCGATATGGAAGAGCTGGGAGACAACCGCTCAGACCCGGATTCACCGGGGAATACCAGCAGGGGCACAAGACTAATTAAGCTCCCCGAGTTCTGGCAAAGCGACCTGCACTCGTGGTTCCAGCATGTGGAGTCGCGGTTCCTGCTCGGGGGAGTTTCAGCGGATGACATTAAATTCCATAATGTCATCGCGACGCTGGACAGCCGCACAGCTCGGTGTGTGCGGAGCCTGGTGCAGCAACCACCCGCTGTCGGCAAATACGACGCGCTGAAAGCCACCCTCATCAGGAGCTTTGTGCTGTCATCTGAGGCAAGAGCCAGGCAGCTACTGGACCTGCACGACAGAGGTGGACGCAGGCCGACTGTTCTCATGGAGGACATGCTACAAATGATCGGGACGGACAACGACGCGTTCCTTTTCAAACATATTTTCCTGAGAACCCTCCCAGCGCACACGAGAGGTTCCCTGTCCAGCAGGAGATGTGTGACCCAGCAGGACTTCCGTGACCTGGTGTAAGGAACAAGAGGCTTCCGTGGCAGCGGCAGACCTCGGCGCGGCGGCCGGGGGCAGTGTGGAGCCAGAGACAGCAGTGGCCACCTCAGCGGCGACAGCAGCGGCGAGATTCCGTGGCAGGGGAGATGACGGCCTCTGTTTTTACCATCGACGTTTCGCTGGGAAGGCGCACAAATGCATCCCGCCCTGCAAGTTCAAAAAGCAGGGAAACGACCGGGCCGGGAGCCGTTAGCAGCTTCCACTCTCGGCGAACGGAACAAGTTGCTTTATCTGACAGACGCAGGCTCCGGGCGGCAATTCCTAGTGGACACCGGAGCCCAGAGGAGCTTCATCACTGCCACCTATGCTGATCGGGTAGCGGGACCCCGCGGAGACGGAGCAACAGTGGCCAACGGCTCCAGCATCAAGACGTACGGAGAGAGAACCTTGTCTCTGTCCTTCCACGGCCGCACCTATGAGTGGAATTTCATTGTGGTGGCAGTGAGCTTCAATATGTTAGGTGCTGATTTTCTGTGTTCACATGGTTTGTTAGTTGATCTGGCCAACAAACGACTAGTAAATGCACTCTCTTTCTGTTCTATCCCTTGTGCAGCTCGGGTGTGCCCGCCGCCAGTTCAGACCAACGTCGCCACAGCAGGTGGTAAGTTTCACAGCCTTCTACACCAGTTCCCAGCACTCACAGTTCCTACTTTTTCAGCTAAGGTGGCGAAGCACGGGGTGGAGCACTTTATTACCACGAGTAGCCCACCCGTTTTTGCGAAGGCTCGGCGCTTGGATGCAGCTAAACTCTCCATTGCGCGCGAGGAGTTCGCCAACCTGGAAAGGTTGGGCATAATTCGCCGCTCGACGAGCGCCTGGGCTTCCCCCCTCCACATGGTACCTAAAGCTGACGGCGCATGGAGACCTTGTGGCGATTACCGCAGGTTGAACAATGCCACAGCGCAGGACCGGTACCCGATTCCGCATATCCAGGACTTTTCGGTGCACTTGGCGAAGGCGCGCATTTTTTCTAAAATAGACTTAGTCCGCGGTTATCACCAAGTCCCGGTCCGACCAGAGGACATCCCCAAAACAGCCGTAATAACCCCGTTCGGGCTTTTTGAGTTTTTACGAATGCCGTTTGGCCTTAAAGGCGCCGCACAAACCTTCCAACGGATGATGGATGCAGTGTTGCGCAACCTTTCTTTCGTTTTTGTCTATTTAGATGACATTTTGGTAGCCAGCACCTCCGAGGAGGAGCACGCAAAACACCTCACGACAGTTTTTCAGAGGTTAGGAGAGCATGGGTTGATAATCAACCCGGCCAAGTGCCATTTTGGCGTGGCACAAATCGATTTTTTAGGGCACCGTGTTTCCTCGGAGGGAGCAGTTCCTCTGCTGGCCAAAGTACGCGCGGTGGCAGATTTTCCCCAGCCTCGAACGGTAAAAGCGTTGCAAGAATTTTTGGGGATGGTGAATTTTTATAACCGTTTCATACCCCACACAGCGCAGCTTATGCAGCCCTTGTACACCGCGCTCAAAAAGCAGAAGCCCTCCCATGTGATTGAATGGTCCCCGGAACAGGAGCGCGCATTCACAGAGGTTAAACGAGCACTGGCAAACGCGGCACTGTTGGCCCACCCAGACCTGGCAGCCCACATAGCGCTAACCACAGACGCGGCAGATGTGGCCATAGGGGCCGTAGTAGAACAGCAGGTTGCCAGGGTTTGGCAACCACTCGCATTCTTCAGCAGATCCCTACGCGAGGCTGAGCGAAAATACAGCGTGTTTGACAGGGAGCTGCTGGCGTTCCACTTGGCTATTTGCCATTTCCAGTTCTGGCTGGAGGAGCGGCGTTTCACCGCGTTTGTCGACCACAAACCGCTCACTTTTGCAATGTCCAAAACTTCAGAACAGTGGTCAGGGCGGCAACAGAGACAGCTGGCTTCAGTTTCTGAATTTACCACCGATATTCAGCACGTAGCCGGTAAAATCAATGTGGTGGCAGACTGTCTGTCACGCGCAGTAACAGCACCCGCCCACGCGGAAACGGATTGCGCGGCCGCTTACCCAGAGCGTGGTAACAGCGCGGACACGCGCGCGGCTCCGGTCCACGTGGGAATAGATTATGCAGCCATGGCGGCGGAGCAGAGCGAGGACGCGGACGTGCGCGCGCTCCTGTCTGGACCAACAGCATTAAGGCTGGAACGCAGAAATCTACAAACCGGTTTCCCCCCGCTGATCTGCGATGTATCCACAGGGCGACCGCGCCCGGTGGTGCCAGCTGCGTGGCACCGTCGCGTTTTTGATGCCGTGCACTCCCTAGCGCACCCAGGGGTGCGCGCTTCGGTGAAAATGGTGGCGGAGAAGTTTGTTTGGCTGAGCCTGCGCAAGCACGTGAAGGAGTGGGCTAAAACCTGCATGGCTTGCCAGCGGGCTAAAATTCACAGGCACACTAAGGTGCCCTTAGAACTGTTCCACATTCTGGCTAAAAGGTTCGATCATGTGCACGTGGACCTCGTGGGCCCCCTGCCCACTTCACAAGGGTTCACGCATCTCTTGACAATGGTAGACCGAACCACCCGTTGGCCGGAAGTGGTCCCGTTAACATCGACCACAGCGACAGAGGTGGCATGCGCTTTTTCAACAGCCTGGGTAGCGCGGTTCGGGGTCCCGTCAGATATTACGTCTGATAGGGGACCTCAATTTGCGTCGGAACTGTGGTCAGCAGTGGCCAGTGGCTTAGGAGCGGCGGTACATCGCACGACCGCTTACCATCCCCAGGCCAACGGTTTATGCGAGCGTTTTCATAGGTCTTTGAAGGCAGCCCTCAGAGCGTCACTGACGGACACAGATTGGGTAAACAAACTACCATGGGTTTTATTGGGGTTGCGTTCGGCACCCAAAGAGGATCTAGATTCCTCACCAGCAGAATTGGTCTTTGCGCAACCGCTCAGGCTGCCAGGCGAGTTTTTACCCAACCACACGGCACCAGGGCCCCCCCCCGATCCGGGGGTCTCTGAGTAACACGGGAGCAGAAATGCTCCCGGGACCCGCTCATCACTCTTTCCCGTGTGTGTTCGTGCCCCAGGCTTTACGAGACGCAGAGTTTATTTTTGTCAGGCACAATGCGCAGCAGCATAGCCTCCGCCCACCTTACGATGGTCCATTTCGAGTGCTGGAAACCGGGGAGAAATATTTTATGCTAGATTTGGGGGGCAGGAGGGAGACGATCAGTATCGATAGATTAGATAGAAAGCCTGCTTTTGTGTTGCATAACGAGTCTGTACGGCCGGTGGGCATGCCTCAACACGGCAGGCCTCCGAAGGGGCCGCCCCGGGACCCCCCACGGGGGGCAAATAACCCTTCTCCCCCTCACTCCACAGATGCACAGCAGGACGGCCCAACACAGAGCAGGAGACCTGCATACAGCAGATTCGGGAGAAGATCGAAACCTAAGCTGCATGCGGAATGATGTGTTTTTTTGGTCAGGTTGTTTAGGTTGCTGTGAGATTCTGTTGGGGGGGTGACGTGCTGTATGACTGTTGTATGACTGTATGTGGGTGCCCAGTCTTTCGCGTGGAAGGGAGGAGTGATGTGGAGCCCATAGTTATAACCTATGTGACTCACATGTGGCTGGCTGAATTCAGCCAAGAGAGACTTTGAGCTAGCCATGTGTATTGACTTCACACCTCAAGAGGAAGACGTGTCTGCACCCCCTGGGGACTCAGGAGAGAGGAGAAGATTACCCGGCCTGACCTTTGGGGGTCAGAAAGGAGAACAGAAGGACTCTGGGTGTTCTATTACAGATGAAAGGATGTAGCTGAGTATTGAGACTTTTGTGTGATGTATTGTTAGAGATGAGTGTATAAATGTATGTGTGTGACTGCGTCCTGTCTCTTTTCACTCCGATCGAGAGAGGACGTAGGATGAATGAGGATTAAAGCAGTGTAGCATCATCTCACTTTGGCTCAGCAATAATTATTCCTCTGCTTAAAGACATTTTTGTTTCACCCAGGAGTAAGACAAAAAAATGGATTTTCTTCCTCCAGGCCACAGCTGAAATCCCCCTTCTTTTGTTAAAACCAACCTAAGGAATGTCCCCAATGTTCTGCTTCACTTTTATTGCCCCCATAAAACATGCAACAAATCCACGACTCAGCTAATTTCCTTAAACTCTGGACATGCTGGATTTAACCAGTGAATTTTAAAGTACATTATTACACACTCAATTCTAAACCTTCTTCTTTTCAGAACTATGAAAAGAAAATGGGCTCTGATGTTTTAATGTGGAAAATCCATAATATGTGTGAAATGCATTAATCTGTGATTTTATATATATGCATGTTAATGTTTAAATGAATGTTTATTCCTGCATGTTGATTTAGAAGCACTGCTTATAATTTATACTAATCACTAAAGTTATCTTAGTTTAATACATAAAGGGAAATATTAACTTCCAGTATGTATCAAAGTTTTGCCTCTAAAACCATGTGACTCCAGCAGCCAACCTCTGCATGACAACTCTTCATCCCAAAGAACTCCAAACAATAGACTGTTTGTTCATTGGACTAAAAGTTCATCGAGCCCGCCCACGAAGGACGCTCATTGGCTGAGATCCCGGAAGCCCGCAAAGCTCAACGGGACTTAAATAACAGAGGGACCCCTGCTTCTGCCTCTTTTGCTCTTTTGCTCTTTTGCTCCAGATCTCTCTTCTCTGTCCGGCTCCCCTTTTCACTGGTCCTTCTCTATCTATTGTCTACACACAGCAAGGAAGAACAAAGGACCGTCTGAACAAAGACTCGACCACGTGTCGCTTTTCTGAACACAGAGCAGATAACTCGTAATTCTTTTATGTAACTCTGTATTTTTAATGCCTTTTTCTTTTTCTCTTAAATACCTAGGAATTCCTATTTCTTTGAGCTCAATTTTTTTTAATCGGAGTTAAACTCCAATTTTTACTTATCGCTTTTTCTTTGCTAAACTTTCTGTAAAATCACCGTTTGTTTAATTTTAATGTAAACTTTAATCTTGACTTTATTTTATAATATTTTTCTTGACCAAGCACCCACCAGAAGCTACTATTTTTATCTAAAGTCCAAAGCCTTTTAATTTGAGATCGGATTAGATATCTTTTAATTAATTATTATCGAAGGCCTCTTGAGAAGACGCAGCTCCCACATCACGTGCAGCTGAGGAATCAAGGCTGTTCATCACACGCTGAAGAAATGTCATCATCTAGCCCAGTTTCAACTCTGGGTCATACAGCCAAAATCCAGCCTCTTCGACCGCTTGACTTTTAAAGGTCGAACTGTGGATGCTGAAATATCTGCGGGCAGATATTTCCTCTAACATCCACGAAATCTTTGGCTGAGGACGACTACAGAACCATCATCACCGAGGAATCACATGAGCTGCAAAACTTTAATTCATCTGCTGAATTAAACTTTTGAGGTTCGGTAATAATTTGTGTATCTAATCAGATGCAAATTAAGAAGCCCTTAACATAACTCTTCTTTTCATTAAAATTCCGTTTTTATTTTCTTAAGATTAATCCAGGACTTTTTCATATAATTAGTAAACTTTCTCCATAAATTTGCGTTGTTTCCATGATCTGTTAACACAAACTGATAGAAATTGGTTTCTCAGTTAACCCTGGTTCTGAAAATATTGACATTGTTAATCTATCATTTACAAGATTGATTTTATGATTAATGAAATTACTGCAATGTCTGTTAATCATTTCGTTTAATAAATCTGTAAAAATGAGAAGTTGTTGAGAATTTATTTCATTCTGAGTCTGTTTCAAGCCCAGGTATCGAATTCACGGAAAATTTTTGAGACTGATTATTGATTAATTTATTGAGTGATCAAACAGGTAAAAAGTGAAATTAAAGATTAAATTGCTTCTTAAAGATAGAAGCTGGTGCCCCTTACGAGTGTTATTAACTTTTCTGATGTATATGAAATGAGATTTGATCTCAGATTCCAATACATCAATATAAATTAAATAATTCATACCTGATCATATTTATTATTTATTAATATTTCTATTTTACGCTACAGCAGATACTGGAAAAATCATCCAGTCTCCTCAATTCTTGACTCCTACGCTTATCTTATCTTATCTTATCTTAAGTTTACATTGGAAATACACCTAATAGAGGTTGCTTGCTCATTGGTAAGACATTAGCTAGACGTGGTCGATGTCTTTAAGATGTATTCCTGATGTAAGCTTGGTATGTCAGGCTGATGGCGCGATGTATGCATGCTGTTGGGATAATCTAGAGTAGAAACAAAGAGAGCTAGTGTAGCTAACATAACAGTAATACAATGCATTTTATGGGGCTTTCCCACCTAACCCATCTGGTCTCGACTTTTGGACTTTTCAGTTTGATTTGGAGCAAAGTTTTAGGTGTGAAACCTCCCCAGGACCAAAGAGATTAAATTTGGTCAAAATTGGCAAAAAGAGATGGTCTCAGTCCGGATCAAACTGAACCTTCGTCCGATTTGTTTTGCATGTGAAAGCACTTGTGAGAAAGGTTCAGACTTTCGGACAAACTGACTACCAACTAATATGATGGAGCCTACTGATCCAGAGTTGCAGAAAACACCTTGGACATGTGTGCTAACTACCGGTCTGTGCTGACAACATGACATTACATTGTCATGACAGCATGATGGAAATGCATCACGGAAAGTTGTTTAGTTCTCTTGGAAAAGGAGCAGTGTGAAATGTGGAAGCCCCTCACCCCCAACATTTCTATTTTTAATCTCTTAAAGATCAGATCAGAGTGCCAACCCTGATGACATTTTCAGTCTTGGTGAAACTAAACAAACCACAGAGCAATTTCAGAAGCATCCTGACACCTGACCACACAGCAACGTCTGTATCAACACCTCCACCCACTGAGCTAATGAAACTCAACCAAAAAAAATAGTAAATCTCTTCATTTCTACTGTCGTCTGCCTGGTTTCTTCTCACACATTTCACAGACATCAGTTAATGTGAGTCACTTCATTTGCAGATGACACTGCTTTCTACATGAAAGGATAAAATGCATTTTGACAGGATAGTGACATTTAAAAAGAGGAATGACACCACCCTGTTTTTATTTAGAAAAGGAAGCAGAGCTTCTCTCATTTAGCAATGTCATTTCAAGATTCAAAGATTTTTATTTGTCACTACTTCTATGCCCCAGCCCCCGACCAACAGTGATCTGTGTGGAGTTTGCATGTTCTCCCCGTGTCTGCGTGGGTTTACTCCGGGATTTCTTCGGTTTCCTCCCTCATGCCAAAAACATGCAAGTTAGGTTAATTGGCATCAAACTGGGGATTCTAAATTGTCCTTAGGTGTGACTGTGAGAGTGAATGGTTGTCTGTCTCTCTGTGTTGGCCCTGTGATGGACTGGCAATCTGTCCAGGGTGTACCCTGCCTCTCGCCCAAAGATGCTGGGATAGGCTCCAGCACCCCCGCGACCCAAAAAGAATCAGAATCAGAATCAGAATCAGATTTATTGCCATTGTTCATGTAGTACACAAACTAGGAATTTGTCTTGGTGCAATGCTGCAACATTAAACATGATAAAATAAAAGAAATAAAAAAACTATACATGCAATAAAGTGTAGAATAAGAATGAGTAATGCTAGTCAGCAGTTTTAAATATATTAGCGAGCAGCAGATATTGTGGAGTACCACATAGTGCAGTCGGTAATGCAAAAAGAAAACAGTGATGATTGACATGAGTCTGGTTGAGCTGCTGTGCGTAGTGCACGAGAGTCTAATAAGTCACTTGGTGTTCAGCAGTCTGATGGCAGAGGGGAAGAAGCTGTTCATGTGACGGGAGGTTTTAGTCTGAATGGACCGAAGTCTTCTACCAGAGGGGAGAGGGGCAAACAGTACATGACCAGGGTGTGAAGGATTGGCTATGATCCGGCCAGCACGCCTCCGGGTCCTGGAGATGTACAGATCCTGGAGAGATGGGAGCTTGCAGCCGATCACCTTCTCAGCAGTGCGCACGATGCGCTGCAGCCTTAGTCTGTCCCTGGCAGTGGCTCCTGCGTACCACACGGTTATGGAGGTGGTGAGGATGGACTCGATGATGGCTGTGTAGAACTGCACTAACATCTTGGTGGGTAGCTTGAGCTTCCTCAGCTGCCGCAGGAAGAACATCCTCTGCTGGGCCTTTTTGATGAGGGAGCTGATGGTCGGCTCCCACTTGAGGTCCCTGGTGATGGTGGTGCCTAGGAAGCGGAAGGAATCTGCAGTGGTGATGGGAGAGCCTGTGAGGGTGAGGGGGGGGGCAGCTGCAGGTTCAGCTGCAGGTTGTTGTTGTTGCACCAGGACGCCAGCTGAGCCACCTCTCTCCTGTAGGCGGACTCGTTGCCGTTGGAGATGAGCCCGATGAGGGTGGTGCTGTCCGCAAACTTGATCAGCTTGACAGACTGGTGGCTGGAGGTGCAGGAGTTAGTATAAAGGGAGAAGAGTAGGGGAGAAAGTACACAGCCCTGGGGTGATCCGGTGCTGATGCTAACAGAGTCTGAGACAGTCTTTCCCAGCCGCACATGCTGCCTCCGGTCCGTCAGGAAGTCGGTGATCCTCCTGCAGAGGGAGTCAGGCACGCTGAGCAGGGACAGCTTGTCCCGGAGCAGAGCGGGGCGGATAGTGTTTAATGCAGAGCTGAAGTCCACAAACAGGATCCTGGCGTAGGTTCCCGGGGAGTCCAGGTGCTGCAGGATGGAGTGGAGGGCCAGGCTGACTGCGTCGTCTACAGACCTGTTGGCTCGGTAGGCAAACTGCAGCGGGTCCAGGAGGGGAGTGGTGATGGACTTGAGGTGGGGCAGTACCAGGCGCTCAAAGGACTTCATGACTACAGAGGTGAGCGCTACAGGTCTGTAGTCGTTAAGTCCCGTGATCCGTGGCTTCTTGGGGACAGGGATGATGGTGGAGGATTTGAGGCAGGTTGGCACGTGGCATAGCTTAAGGGAGGTGTTAAAAATGTCTGTGAAGACAGGAGCCAGCTCTTACGCACAGTGTCTCAGGGTGGAGGGAGACACGCCGTCCGGACCGGGGGGCCTTGCGCGGGTTCAGTCTGGAGAACTGTCTGAGCACGTCCTGCTCACTGATGACAAGGGCAGGGGGTGGAGGAGGGGGGGGCCTTTGATGAAGTAGGGACCGTGGAGGCAGTGGAGCTGGAGGGAGGGGGGGGGGAGTTGGACACAGCTGATGAGGTGTCAAAACCGGCGTAATGTTGGGACAGTCTTTGACAAAGGGCTTTGTCATCCTGACCCTTAGGAGCCTGAGGGCCGATAGTTGGTGATTTGCCTCAGTCCTCTCCACACAGAAGCAGAGTCGTTAGCCGTGAACTGCTGCTGGAGTCTCTCAGAATACACAGATTTAGCTCTCCTCAGCTCTCTGTTAAACCGATATTTAACCTCCCTGTAGCAGTCCCCTGTCTCCACTTTTCAACGCTGCTTCCTTCTCCTTCTGATCTGTCTGAGCTTAGCAGTTGAACCAGGGCTTGTCATTTGAGTACCTCACCCTGGTGCGCGATGGAAGAATGCTCTCCTCACAAAAGTGGATATATGAGTTCACAGTGTCCGTGTACTCATCCAGATCATGCGTGGCTCCTTTAAACATGCCCCAGTCAGTTATTTCCATGCACGTTTCCAGCTTCTCCTCAGCTTCACTGGTCCATTTCTTCGTAGTGCTCACAACAGGTTTAGTGAGCTTCAGTCTCTGTCTGTAAGTGGGAATGAGGTGGACCATCACATGATCAGATAGACCGAGCGCAGCGTGGGGAACAGCGTGATATGCGTCCTTCACTGTAGTGTAACAGTGATCCAGCGTGTTCTTCCCTCTGGTGGGGCATTTAATAAACTGTTTGTATCGGGGGAGATCGTGGCTCAGATTGCTCTGATTAAAGTCGCCAACCACAATAACCAGAGAGTCCGGGAAATTCCGCTCCGTATGTTGAATGTGATCTGCGAGCGCGCGCTGAGCTTCGCGCGCGTCCGCGTCGGGTGGGACGTAAACAGCGGCCAGGATGAATGAAGCGAACTCCCGCGGGGAATAAAATGGCTTGCAGTTAATAAAAAGAAATTCCAGGGCGGGAGAACAGTGTTTGGAAATTACCGTTACATCAGAGCACCAGCTGCTGTTAATGTAAAAGCAGACTCCTCCTCCTGAGGATTTACCGGAGAGCTCTGTGTCACGATCAGCATGAAACAGCTGAAAACTCTTGAGGAGCAGCGCGCTGTCCGGTGTATTTTCCCTGAGCCAGGTCTCAGTAAAACAAAGGGCAGCCGAGGAAGAGAGGTCCTTAAAACGCATCAGCAGTCTTAGTTCATCTACCTTGTTAGAGAGAGAATTGGTGTTGGAGAGAAATATGCCAGGCAACGCCATGCGCGTGCCTCTCCTGCGGAGCCCTACGAGAACGCCCGCTCGCCTTCCTCTCCTACGTCGTCTCACTTTTCGAGCCAAACAATGAACCAGATCGGTGGCAGGAGCTAAAAAAAACTGGGAGTAGGTCCGTGGGAGTGAAAGTCCTGATATTTAGAAGCTCTTCACGGGTATAAGAGCAGGCAGACACACAATTGACAAACAAAAACAAACAAAGGGCGCAGCGAAGCACTGTGGCGACCACTGTGGGCGCCATCTTGCGTGAAAAGGGAAAAAGGATTAAGCGGAAGAAAATGAATGCATGAATGAACTACTTCTGTGCATACAGGACATACAGTAGAATTGAAATGCTGTTTCTCTCTGTCTTTGTGGTGTGCGCAATACATAAGACAAGAAGGAGTAAGGATGGAAAACAACAACAATCTGTGTACAGTAATTCTACCCATAGTGAAAATAAAGGTAAAAACACAGCAATCCTATATACAGTAAACCATAATACTGGTAATTTGTGAGTTTGATGGAGTAATGTAGGTGCAGACAGTGACAGATAGGACTGCACATGATCAATATTTCAATAACAGACAGCAGTAGATATGGCATTTGTGCAAAAGGTTGCAGTAAAGTGCAGACAAACAACAGCAGATGTATTACTGTTGGTCTGCCAGTCTTTCTGTGCCAACAGCTGAGGTAGTTATTGTGTGGGTGAGCGTGTTATGGTCCGGGGGGAAGGGGGGCAGAGTTCAGGGACCTGATGGCCTAGTGAACAAAAGCTGTATAGCAGTCTTGTGGATTGGGCCCGGAGGCTCCGGTACCTTTTCCCCAAGGGCAGGGGGCTGAAGAGGGAGTGTGAGGGGTGGCAGGTGTTGCCTGCAATGTTGATGGCTCTGCTCGTGATTTGGGGGTATTAGATGTCTGAGAGAGGGGGCAGAGGGGCACCTGTGATCTTGCTGGCTGCTATCACTGTGCGTTGTAGTGTCTTCTGGCAGAAGGTGATGCGGCTTCCGTACCGTGATGCAGCTGGTGAAGATGCTCTCAGTAGTGCCCAGGTAGAATGAGCACATGATGGGGGGGTAGGACTCATGCTGTCCTTAGTTTGCAGAGGAAACAGAGGCGAGTTTGAGCCTTCTTGGCCAATGATGTGATGTTGTTAGAGCAGGAGAGGTCCTCAGAGATTTGCATCCCCAGGAAATTGGTGCTGTTCACCCTCTCCATAGCTGCTCCATCGATGATCAGAGGGGAATGCTGTGTGTGTTCTCTCCTGAAGTTGACCAGAACCTCCTTGGTTTTTCTCATGTTCAGGAGAGATTATTGTCTTTACACCACTGGATGATTGGACCAGTCATTTAAGCTACAGTCACAAGCACCCTTATGAACGGCTGCGAACACCATATGAACAAATTTTGGACCATTTCATATGGCCTTCTTAAGGTGGCTGTAAGAGAATCCAGTGTTCATAGAGCATTCGTAAGTTTGTGGTCAGGTCGATGGTCTTATCCAAGATTTCTATGTATGCCCCATGAAAACCCCTCATTGTAGGGTGGCCGTAGGAAGGCCTCAGTAACAGCATAAGAAGTACACAAGCTGTTGGTCCTAAGTATTCTTCAAGAACACCTTAAGTTGTTCTTGATATAAATAATGTGTTATATAGAGAACATATCACATATAGCAAAGCTCCTTTTGGCAAAGTAAATCTGTGTTTTACAATGAGGGGAAGGCAGATTTCTGTTCTGCTTACCTAGCTGCTTGACAGGACAGGGAAAAAAAAAAAGAATCAGGAAGCATCATTAAAAGTTAACATCACTAGCCTTCATACCCGCGCCACTGCTCTACTTACCCCCCCCCCCAGCTGTCTGTCATTTCAAAGGAAGGGCAACTAAAGGCAGCCTGTTAGCCACTGAGCGAACAGTATTAGCCTCCTGATTAACACTGTACTCAGAGGCTTTCACCAAGCACGGCTTATATTGTTATTTTCTTCAGATCTTAGTCACCCCAATAGTCGTGCCCTGTTACCACCTGGGTCACCAGTCCAGTCTACATCTTACATCACTCTGGCCCATCTCCCAATAATTTTGCCATGATGTCCAAAGCAAACTGCCACCACTGGTGCACCGGGTGGCCCATGTCATTCGCCGCGACTGATCCAGGTTGGGAACCAAGGCTGCTGGTTGGAGGCTGAGCCGAGACAAAGCTCCTGAGCCGAGCTGCTGAGCCCTGCGATCCCAAAGGGCGGTGTTTCGCTCTGTAGGACTCCGCTGCACTCCCACTGGCAGCTCCCCCACCGTCCCCTGGGACTCCGCTCCCATCTCGTGGGGAGCCTCTTGTCATTGGCCTCTGAGCTGCTGAGTCTACCAGAGTGATCAATGTGGACTGCCCATCGACCAGAGTGACCAGTGTGGACTGCCCATCAAGCCAGCGTCAACAGCCCACTACAGCACCATGGTGAAACTACTAAAAAACAAGCTAGAATGATGCAAGATAAACCATCAGCTGTGAATCAATGAACCAGCGCAGCTCATCTGAGCTAGAAGGAGGCTAAAAGCTAAAGGCTAGTAGCTAGTCAGTTAATGGCTAACTGACATAAGAGGGAGGGTGGAGTTTAATAGGTGAAAGATGTTTTTTAAAGTGATAGGCTTTAAATCAGAGTTTCAAGAAAGGTGAGAAATACAAAACTTCCTTTAGTAATTAAATAATTTAAAGAAAATGTGAACAAATATATCACAAACATTTCATTAAGATGTCTGTGAGCTGTTAAAATTTGGAAAAAGTGCAGTCTGTTAAGTCGGTAAACAAGAACCAAGGATGAGGCTGGATGTAAAAGAAGAACACAACTTTATTGTAGACTCACTATTAGAGTACAGGCACTCCTGTCAGACAGAGGTGAGGTCAAAGAGACCGTCCCCCTTCCACACAGCCCTCTTACACTCCGGGTGACGGATGAACCGGAAAGGTGGAGCCACCACCCGTGTCACACAATAATATGTCCTATGAACAACACAACACAGTCAAAAACCCCTTTAAAGTCTAAAATGTCCAGTGTTTTATTTGAAGAAAGGGTGATCAAGAAAGTGCAAAAAAGATGACGAACGGACAGAAAAAAGAGAGTACATATGGGAAATTGAACCAGTAACCAATGAGACACACTACAAATCAATGAAAACATGAGTCAGACAAAAATGGAAATGGATGAAAAGGAATAAAATGACATAAAAGGACACAGTTGTCACATCTCGCCGCTCATCAGCGGCGCCAGCTGCACGCACACCTGCGCCTCGTCAGCGGCGAGGGATTTAAGCCGCCTCGCCCTGGGCTTCGGCCTGAAGCCGTCTGTCTTCATTGGCTTCCCTGCTGCAAGGAATCCCCTTCTCCAAGCAAGATAGCAAGTAAGATTCTCTTACCTTCTCCTTCCAGTCTCCTCCCCTGTGCACAGGTGGGATTTCCCGGCGGCGGACAACTTCCTCCAGCCACCGCCTCCTCGCTGCTGCATCAGGCGCTCCGGTTGCTGTCTACCGGGCTACGCCCTTGCTACGCCAGCCACCTGCCCAAACCAAGTAAGCCTACAGTCATTGTCATATCTCCTGTGTTGGTGTGGTGCCCGTTACCCTTCTCCCTCTGCTTCTCCCATAGGGTTGTCCGGCTGAACGGCTTCCTGCCCCCGTGCCTGACGCAGACGCCACCACCAACACATACACATCTCACATACACGCACTCATACACACTTGTTGTCAATAAAGCTATTAAATCTACCCTGAGCCTGTGTGTGTGTCTCCTGAGCCGTGCATTATGTCAGTACGGCTCGGCAGACAGCGGGCTCGCACGCCGTCTTTCCACTCTCGAGGCTCGGGTGGATCTAATAGCCCACCAACAACAGGTGATTTTAAATCAGTTAAGCACAATAACTAACCGATTGGACCGCTTGGACCCCCAACAGCCGTTCCCCCCGGCCCGTCAGGGTGGCGTGGCTCCTGCTGCTTCAGCGGCCGTCCAGCCTGCTCTGGCGACACCGGCACGGCTCACACCCATTCCGATCCCTGCCTGCTTTAGCGGTAAGCTCGGTGGGAGCGCGGGGGGTTTATCATGCAGTGTGAGTCTGCGTTTCACCGTGTGCCCGGAGACTTTCCCTCAGACCATAGCCGGATTGGCTACATAGGGAACCTCTTGGAGGGGCGAGCGCTTACCTGGGCTTACGCCGTTATGGCGAAGCCCAGTTACGCCACCCTCACCTATGGCCAATTCGTGAGACTGTTTCTGGAAGTATTCGATCATTCGCGTACAGAACGCGTTCAGGTCGATCGGCTTCTCAGCCTTCAGCAGGGAAGCCGGTCGGCAGCTGACTACGCGATCGACTTCCGGGTCGCTGCGGAGGAGGTCGGCTGGGGAGAACGTTCTCTCTGCGGCATCTTCCTTCGCAGTCTCAGCGCTGTCTGAGGGATGACTGGCTGGACGGGACATCCCGGAGACATTAGCGGAGCTAACTTCCCTTGCCATCAGCTTGGATAACAGGTTGCGCGAGCGTGCCTCGGAGCGGAAGTCGTCTTCTTCTCGCCCTCGAGGTGCCTCGTTTCGCCTGTCCCAAGCTCGCCCCCTGGCATTGCCGTCACCGGGGTACTCCGAGGAGTCGGAGCCGATGGTGACAGGCTGGACAAAGCTCCCCCCAGCGGAGAAACAACGCCGCCGTGAGTTGGGTCTCTGTATGTATTGCGGAGACAGCCAACACACGGTGGAGCTTTGTCCACAAAAGCCAAACGGGGAGGTCCGCGAGTCACTGTAGGGGGCCTCGCAGACGCTAATCGGTTAACTCCCCTCACTCAATTGATGCTGCCCATCCGATTTTGTCATAACCCCACAGGGCACCTCACTCACGCACTGGTGGACTCGGGCGCGGAGGGAAGCTTTATTTCACAGAGCCTGGCAACCCGATTGGGCATCCGTTGCCAAACCCTCAAGTCTCCTCTCGCCCTAGTCAATCTCTCCCATGTGTCCCTGGGAAAAGTAACACATCAGACCGTCCCTGTCCCAGTGATTATCTCTGGAAACCACCGGGAGGAGATCTCCTTTTACGTCCTACCTAATTCTGTGTCACCTGTCATTCTTGGATACCCATGGCTCCGCCTCCACAATCCTGTCCTGGACTGGAAGTCCGCCAGAGTGTCCGCTTGGAGTTCCTTCTGTATGAGCACCTGCCTTCAATCTGCTGCCTGCGCCCCGTCCTCTCCTCCTACTCCTAAGGACGCCGCGCCTCCGGATCTCACCCTGGTGCCATCGGAGTTTCACGACCTGGGTATGGTATTCAGCAAGTCCAAGGCGATGTCTCTTCTCCCGCACAGGCCCTACGACTGTGCTATAAACATCCGCCAGGGGGCACCCTTACCCTCGGGGCGACTCTACAGTCTGTCTGCGCCGGAGAAGGAGGCTATGAATTCTTATCTCAAGGAATCGCTGAGTGCTGGAATCATCCGTCCCTCGTCATATCCATTAGGCGCTGGGTTCTTCTTCGTGGGCAAGAAGGACGGCTCCCTCCGTCCTTGTATTGACTATCGCGCCCTGAATGACATCACGGAGAAGGATCGCTACACCTTGCCCCTAATGGACACCGCCTTCCACTCCCTCCAGGGGGCGACTTGGTTCACCAAGCTGGATCTTCGCAGCGCATACCACCTCGTCCGGATCCGGGAGGGAGACGAGTGGAAGACAGCCTTCCGTACCCCGAACGGCCATTTCGAGTACCTGGTTATGCCGTTCGGGTTGACCAACGCTCCAGCCGTCTTTCAGCGCCTTATAAATGACGTCCTCCGGGACTTCATCGGACTGTTTGTGTTCGTCTACCTGGATGACATCCTCATCTTCTCCAGATCCAGGGACGAGCACCGGGTCCATGTGAGGCGGGTCCTCCAAAGGCTGCTGGAGAACCGGTTATATGTCAAGGCTGAGAAATGTGAGCTTTACGCTAAGACTACGTCCTTCCTCGGGTTCGTCATCTCCCACAACCAGGTGCTTCCAGACCCAGCGAAGGTGAAAGCGGTGGTGGAATGGCCCACTCCTATGTCAAGGAAACAGGTACAACAGTTTATTGGGTTTGCAAACTTCTACCGCCGCTTTGTCCCGAACTTTGGTACCATCGTCGGCCCTCTGACCCATCTCACGTCCCCTAAGGTCCCGTTCCGGTGGACTGAAGAGGCCGCAGCTGCTTTCCAGGCGCTGAAGGCGGAGTTCTCCTCCTCTCGGGTCCTCAGCCAAGTCGATCCCTAGCTGCAATGCATCGTGAAGGTGGACGCTTCGGACATGGGGGTGGGGGCGGTGTTATCTCAGCGGTCACCTGACGACGGGATCAAACGGCCCTGCGCCTTCTTCTCTCGGCGCTTGTCCCCGGCGGAGCGAAATTACGACGTCATCACTGAGTTCCACCGAGCGCACCTGGAGAAACCATCGCCAGGAGGCGCTGCTAAAGGGGGGAGTACTGTCACATCTCGCCGCTCATCAGCGGCGCCAGCTGCACGCACACCTGCGCCTCGTCAGGGGCGAGGGATTTAAGCCGCCTCGCCCTGGGCTTCGGCCTGAAGCTGTCTGTCTTCATTGGCTTCCCTTGCTGCAAGGAATCCCCTTCTCCAAGCAAGATAGCAAGTAAGATTCTTTTACCTTCTCCTTCCAGTCTCCTCCCCTGTGCACAGGTGGATTTCCTGGCGGTGGACAACTTCCTCCAGCCACCGCCTCCTCGCTGCTGCATCAGGCGCTCCAGGTTGCTGTCTACCGGGCTACGCCCTTGCTACGCCAGCCACCTGCCCAAACCAAGTAAGTCTACAGTCATTGTCATATCTCCTGTGTTGGTGTGGTGCCCGTTACCCTTCTCCCTCTGCTTCTCCCATAGGGTTGTCCGGCTGAACGGCTTCCTGCCCCTGTGCCTGACGCAGACGCCACCACCAACACATACACATCTCACATACACGCACTCATACACACTTGTTGTCAATAAAGCTATTAAATCTACCCTGAGCCTGTGTGTGTGTCTCCTGAGCCGTGCATTATGTCAACAGTTATGACTAGAGGGACTGAGCAAGAGCAAAATCTTTGAAAATAAAATAGGAAGTAGATACCCATGACCGACTGATTGCAGGTTGGTGTTGGTGACTAGGATTCTTTATCCTGAAACTAGCTTAACTTGCTGTGTGTGAATCAATGGTCTATTATGGCCAAATCAGGGGGGTGAAAAACATCAGTATTCATTTCAAATACAAATTTAAAGAAAGTGTGTTCACAAATGTAAGGATTTTCACAGACTGAACCCTCACTAAAATCACTCTTTTCAATCAGGTGGGCTAAACCAGCATATAGAGGTGCGATATTTCCATTTGAAACGATTTTTTTCTAGTCAGCCCAGTGGAAAGACCACATTGTCTGAGTGTGGGTGGTTAAAGATGATCGTTTCTTGCAATATAAACAGAACAGGTTGTTCTTCCTCCCACAGCCTCACCACCAGTCAGCTTTTTGCACCAGCTCTGCCCCACAGAGGAGCTGAAAGTAACCCCCCCCCCCAAAAAAAACATCAGCTGACTGGGACCGAGAAATCTCCTGATGAACATGTGATGTTTTAAACTTAAAAGCTGAAGAAGAGAAGTTGGTTTATATGCAGATGACACTAATCTACAGTGGTGTGAAAAAGTGTTTGCCCCATTCCTGATTTCTCTTTTTTTTTGTATGTTTGTTGGACTTAAATGTTTCAGATCATCAAACTAAATTTAAATATTAGACAAAGATAACACAATTATACTGAAAATGCAGTTTTTAAATGAAGGTATTAATTATTAAGGGTAAAAAAAAATAAATCCAAACCTGCATGGCCCTGTGTGAAAAAGCAATTCCCCCCCCCCCCCCCACCACCACCGTTAAAAAATAAATTAACTATGGTTTATCACATCTTTTGGAAAGCTGAGTTCAATTTGTCTCGCCACACCCAGGCTTGATTACTGCCACATCTGTTCGCAATCAAGAAATCACTTAAACAGGACCTGCCTAAGTGAAGTATACCAAAAGATCCTCAAAAGCTAGATATCATGCTGCGATCCAAAGAAATTCAGGAACAAATGAGAAACAAAGTAATTGAGATCTATCAGTCTGGAAAAGGTTATAAAGCCATTTCTAAAACTTTGGGACTTCAGCGAGCCACAGTGATAGCCGTTATGCACAAATGGCAAAAACATGGAACAGTGGTAAACCTTCTAAGGAGTGGCCGGCTGACCAAAATTACCCCAAGAACACAGCGAAGACTAATCCAAGAGGTCACAAAAGACCCCACAACAACATCCAAAGAACTGCAGGCCTCACTTGTCAGTGTTCATGACTCCACTATAAGAAAGAGACTGGGCAAAAATGGCCTGCATGGCAGAGTTCCAAGACGAAAACCACTGCTGAGCAAAAAGAACATAAAGGCTCCTCTCAGTTTTGCCAGAAAACATCTTGATGATCTCCAAGACTTTTGGGAAAATACTCTGTGGACTGACGAGACAAAAGCTGAACTTTTTGGAAGGTGTGTGTCCCATTACATCCGGCGTAAAAGTAACACAGCATTTCAGAAAAAAACATCATGCCAACAGTAAAATATGGTGGTGGTAGTGTGATGGTCTGGGGCTTTTTTGCTACTTCAGGAACTGAAAGACTTGCTGTGGTAAATGGAACCATGAATTCTGCTGTCTACCAAAAAATCCTGAAGGAGAATGTCCGGCCATCTGTTCGTGACCTCAAGCTGAAGCGCACTTGAGTTCTACAGCAGGACAATGATCTAAAACACACCAGCAAGTCCACCTCTGAATGGCTTAAGAAAAACAAAATGAAGACTTTGGTGTGGCCTATTCAAAGTCCTGACCTGAATTCAATCCTATGGCATGACCTTAAAAAGGTGGTTCATGCTCAAAAACCCTCCAATGTGGCTGAATTACAATGCTGCAAAGATGAGTGGTCCAAAATTGCTCCACAGCGCTGTAAAAGACTCATTGCCAATTATTGCAAACGCTTGATTGCAGTTGTTGCTGCTAAGGGTGGTCCAACCAGTTACAATCACTTTATCACACAAGACCATGCAGGTTTGGATTTTTTTTCCCCTTAATAATAAACACCTTTATGTGAAAACTGCATTTTGTGTTAACTTGTGTTATCTTTGTCTAATATTTCAATTTGTTTGATGACCCGAAACATTTAAGTGTGACAAACACACAAAAAAATGAGAAATCGGGAAGGGGCAAACACTTTTTCACACCATTGTATATCTGCATGATGATAAGATAAGATAATTATTAGTTTATATGCATTTGACACTAATCTATATCTGTATGATGATAAGATAATGATTATCAGTTTTTTGTTTTTCTTATTTAAGACAAGAATAAAAAGGATATGTTTTTCCTTTTACATGTTTCGACTGTCCACTGCTGTCTTCCTCAGAAGCATTAGCTGATTGCTGTGAAGTGTCATTTATCAGCTGTTTTTCTTAGGCGGGCCCAGCCCAGCAGAAGTGTCAAATCCACTGGGCTGACCTTGCCCTCCGCCATCTGATGGTCTCTGGAGAATGTAGCCCCAGGTGTGAGAAAGCATAAATCCCCCTTCATCCCAATTCATGCTGCCTTTTCCCCGCTTCCTGATTTCTATGGCCTCCTTGATCCAGCATTTGTGTCCGTTACTCTTCAAGCCAATGATTTTGACATTGTCCCAGTCCATGATGTGATTATTTCTTTTCCACTGATCTTACATTGCTTATTTTAAAATCGCTTGTTCTGCCTTTTCTTTTTGTGATCTTGTGAGTCGTCCTCGTGTTTCCTTCTCACATTCCTTCTGGTGTTCTCTTTTCCTTGTGGTGAAGGATCTCCTGGTTTCTCCAATGTATGTCTTGTTACATGATCAGCATGATATTTCATATATTACGTTCCACTTTTTGCTTTATTCTATTTTGTCCTTGGGGTGTCTAATAACTGTCTTAATTTTTTGTGTGGTTTTACTGCTGTGTTTATTTTGTGTTTTTTTCATGATCCTTTGGATTGGTTCTGTTATCCCTCGGATGTATGGTATAGTTATGGTGTCCTTGTTTTTGATTTTGGTTTTTGTTCTGTGTCTTGATTCCTGTTTGTTTTCTTCGTTTCTGACTTGCTGTTTCCCTTTATTTATGGCCCATATCGGATTTTGGCAGCATGTGAGTCCATATCTTATGTGGTTTTCGTCCTCCTGTCTGTTTTCTTGGTTTGTGATGATCATGGCCCATTCATATAACGTCCTGGCAACTGATAGTTTGTGTGCTGTGGGGTGTTCTGATGTCCACAGTAGGTAGTGATTCGTGTGGGTTGGTTTCCTGTAGACTGAAATTTTTATGCTGCTGTCATCATTGTGGTGGATTTTCATGTCCAGAAAGGCTATGGTGCCATTTTCTTCCTCTTTGTGTGTGAATTTTATGTTCTCAGTGCTGTCCGTGTTGTTCAGATGGTCTGTGAGTTCTTGTGTGTTTCCTTTTTTTAATTTTCTCCAATATGTCATCCACGTATCCCCTCCAGAGGGTGGGTTTGCATTGTATGGGTGCTGTGTTGATGGCTTTATTTTCCAGATCCTCCATGAAAAAGCTGCTCATAATGGCTGATTGTGGGTCTCCCATTGCAAATCCTTTTTGTCTGTAGATTTCTTCTCTGTATTGAAAATAGGTGGATTGTGCAACAAATTGTAATACTCCAGATATGTCATCACCCGTGAGAATTGTGTGTCTTTTGAGGGTTCTGTCATTCCTGAGGTGTTCTTGCATGATGTGTAATGTGACATCAACAGGGGTCATTGTGAATAGTGAAATGACATCATGTGAAATGAGGATCTCGTCTGATTCTATTTTCATGGTTTGAGTTCTTGTGCCAGTTCTTTTGAGTTTTTGCAGTAGTATTCTGATAGTCGAAAGAGGTGTTTGATGATTTTAACCAGGACTTTTGATAAGTTGTTTGTGACTGGTCCGATGCTGTCTATTATTGGTCACAGTGGGATGTCCTTCTTATGTATTTTTGAGTTTCCAAAGATCCGAGGGATGATGCTGGTTGTAGGTATCAGGTGTTTGTATGCATCATTTATTTGCTTGCTTTCTAATAGGAATTTGAGAAGGGCTTTTACCATTTTTTTTTTTCTTCTGTGGGGTTTGTTTTTTATGAGTTCATATGTGCTAACTGTCTGCCAACATGGTTTCCATCTGTTTTTCATCTGTTT
The DNA here is from genome assembly GCA_020510985.1 of Pholidichthys leucotaenia. NCBI lineage: Eukaryota > Metazoa > Chordata > Actinopteri > Cichliformes > Pholidichthyidae > Pholidichthys > Pholidichthys leucotaenia. Next base: position 345,773,883 of record CM035845.1, read on the forward strand.
CTGTGTCCATTACTACTGTGTTCTGCCTTTATCTGATGGGAGGATTGTGATTGTTTTATCTTTCTTGAGTGAGTTTAATGCTTTTTCTTCTTATTTTATTTTTTTTTTGTGGTTATTTGGCCAGTTTGAGGATTCCCCTCATGGATCGTCACCTTATCGTGTGTGTGTGTGTGTGTGGGGGGGGGGGGGGGTTGCATGCCTCAGTGATCCCAGGAGCTATGTTGTCCGGGGCAGTTTACCTCTGGTAGGGTCACCCAAGACAAACTGGTCCTGGGTGAAGGGCCAGACTAAGAATGATCCAACAGACTCTCATAAAAAATACCAGAACAAGGACTCAGTGTACCCAGCCCAGTATGGGGTTACCGGGGCGCCACCCTGGAGCCAGGCCTGGGGGAGGGGGCTCGATGGCTAGCGTCTGTGTGGCCAGGTTTCCGACCATGGGACCCAGTCGGGCTGAGCCCAAGGAGTTACATGGGTCTGCCCTCCAGTGGGCTCATCACCTGCAGGAACGGATCATGGGGGTCCGGTCCTATGTGGATCAGGTGGTGGTCAAGGCGGAGACCTTTGGCGGTCTTATCCCAGGCTTCCTAACTGGCTTTGGGGACATGGAATGTCACTCTCTGTGGGGAAGGAGCCTGAGCTGGTGTATGAGGTTGAGAGATCCCGGGCTAGATATAGATAAGATAAGATAAGCCTTTATGAGTCCCACAATGGGAAATTCCAGGATTGCAACAGTACAGGGATAGCAACACTCAGAGCAACAATCAAGAAAACAGAAAAAAAACAAAAAGCAGTGAATATACCATACACTATACCGTTCAAAAGTTTGGGGTCACCCAGACAATTTTGTGTTGTCCCATGAAAAGTCACACTTATTGACCACCATGAGTTGTAAAATGAATAGAAAATAATAGTCAAGACATTGACAAGGTTAGAAATAATGATTTTGTATTTGGAAATAATAATTTTTTCCTTCAAACTTTGCTTTCATCAAAGAATCCTCCATTTGCAGCAATTACAGCATTGCAGACCTTTGACATTCTAGCTGTTAATTTGTTGAGGTAATCTGGAGAATTCTGACGTAATGAGCAAACACACTGTACCATTAGAACACTGGAGTGATAGTTGCTGGAAATGGGCCTCTATACACCTATGTAAAGTATAATGATCAGAGATGCTACTGACTTAGATAAATACAGATGAACACTGACTATGAAACACAGAGTGAGGAAACTCAAACTCTAAAAATATGCCACTATGCTGAACATAAACCACAAGAGATGGAGAATGATATTGATCCTGATAACCACTTTTTCAATAATATTCATAACCACTGTGAATATTACACTGAAAAGCAATTCAAAAGTCAAGTGCAATTAGATGGTAAACTATCAATAATACACTTCAATAGCAGAAGTCTTAACAAAAACTTCTCACAGATTCAGGACTATTTAAAACAGCTAAACAGAAAATTCACAGCTATAGCAGTCTCTGAAACCTGGCTTAATGCAGACCAGGCTCCCCTGATGGCAATAGAGGGATATCAGATGTTTAACATTAACAGATCTCAAAAAAAGGGTGGTGGTGTTGCACTGTATATTGATGACCTCTATAGGTGTAAGCTTGTAAATGAAATGTCCTCAGCACTACCAGGGATTCTGGAATGTGTTACTGTTGAGATTGACCTAGACAAAACAAAAAATCTAATCATAAGCTGCATATACAGAACGCCGGGAACTTGCATTGAGACATTCAGAGATAAATTAGTCGAGCTGTACAATAATATTACTAGTAAGAAAATGGTAGCAATTTGTGGAGATTTCAATATTGATCTACTTAATCCACATCAACAAAATGTAGTTACAGAGTTCATGAACTCTATGTACAGCATGAGTCTATATCCCACAATAACACATCCCAGTAGAATCACAGCTCACTCTGCTACACTTATTGACAACCTGTTTGTCAATGTTCTCGACAAGAAAATAGAAAGTGGATTATTGATAAATGATATAAGCGACCACTTGCCAATCTTTGCACTTATCCATGGCCACACGGGGCCCAACCCAGAAAAAATCTCAAAATCGTTCAGACACAAATCACCAAACGCAATCAGTTCTTTTAAAGAGGACTTGCTGAAGCAAGACTGGACAGAAGTCTATGTATCAGATGTAAATGAAGCCTATGACACATTTATAAACATTGTAACCACTCTTTATGAAAAAAACTGCCCATTAGTTAAAAAAAAGCTTAAACACAAATTTACTGACAAACCATGGCTAACCAAAGGACTACAAAAGGCGTGTAAAAAGAAAAATTTATTATATAAAGCTTTCATAAAGAAAAGGACAAAAGAAGCAGAGCAGCGGTATAAAACATACAAAAATAAGTTAACATATATAATAAGATGTAAGAGACTATTACAGTAAAGAACTGGAAAAAAACAAAGACAATATTAAAAATACATGGACAATAATCAACAGTATCCTTGGAAATAAAAGCAGAAATACCAGCTACCCAACTAACATTCCAAAAAATAATAAATCGACTCCGAATGTGAATATAGCTTCACCTGCAGATGAATTTAATAATTTTTTTGTTAACATTGGACCTAAACTGGCCCGAGAAATACCCACTACGGTGCCAACAGGTGATTCAATATGCAATAACACTGCTGTAAAAGACACCATCTTCATAAAGAACACAGACGAAAGAGAGGTCATTGAAATTGTTAAATCGTTCAAAAGTAAAACATCTACTGACTGCGATGGTATTGATATGCTACTAGTCAAAACTGTTATCGAATGCATAGTGAAACCACTGACGTATATCTGTAACCTGTCTCTCCAATCAGGTATATTTCCCAATGCAATGAAAATAGCTAAAGTAATTCCGATTTACAAGACAGGCGACAGAGGGGAACTCTCCAACTACAGACCAATTTCACTATTACCGCAATTTTCCAAGATACTTGAAAAAATATTCTATGAGAGAATTGACAACTTCATACTGAAGAATGATTTATTGTGTGAGCAGCAATATGGGTTCAGACACAAAAGGACAACAGCATATGCCTTAATGGAATTTACAGAAAAAATATCAACAGCCATTGAAAATAAAGAGTATTCAGTTGGAGTATTCCTGGATCTTAAAAAAGCATTTGATACAGTAGATCACAATCTATTATTAAAGAAATTACAAAATTGTGGTATTAGAGGGGTAGCACTGTCCTGGTTAAGAAGTTACTTAAAGAATAGATATCAGTTTGTATGTGTTAACAACAAAAACTCAGAGCTACTGAAGGTCACCTGTGGAGTCCCACAGGGTTCAGTTTTGGGACCATTATTATTCAATATGTATATAAATGATATATGTAAAGTTTCAGAAAAAATGGACTTAATATTGTTTGCTGATGACACTAACCTGCTATGCAGTGGAAACAATTTGGAACAACTTCTGGATACACTCGGAAAGGAGTTAGGAAAGCTGAAACTGTGGTTTGATTCAAACAAATTAACGCTCAATTTAAGCAAGACAAAATTTATAGTCTTTAACAACCATCACAACTTCCCAGTACCCAAACTCAGTGTAAATGGTGTAGAGATTGAAAGGGTATCCGAAACTAAATTCCTTGGAGTAATAATTGATAACAAACTGTGTTGGAAGCCACATATTAACTATATAAAAGGTAAAGTATCCAAATCAATTGCAATATTACACAGAGTGAAAAATTTGCTGAATCAACCCACACTATACACCTTGTATCATTCATTAATACTCCCATACATGACATATTGTAATGAAGTATGGGGAAATACATATAAAACAAACATATATCCACTCTTTATGCTTCAAAAGAGAGCTATTAGAATAATCAACAAAGCAGCTTACAGGGAACCAACAAACCCACTTTTTCTTAAACAAAAAACTCTCAAGTTTAAAGATCTGATCGACTTTAAAACCGCAATAATAATGTTCAAAGTGAAGAATCTATCACTGCCCGCAAATATCCAAAAGTTGTTCCAAACAAGGGAGAAACGATATCACTTCAGAGGAACATGTATATTTCAAAAGCCTACAGTGAGAACAACCACCAAGCAACACTGTATTTCAGTGCAAGGTGTCAGATTATGGAACGATTTTGGACCTGAATTAAAATCATGTACAAAGCTTGGACAATTTAAACAAAAACTAAAGGAAGAAATACTCCAAACATATTTACAAGACGACATGTAAACTCACATAAGGATTGACATTTCCAGCCTGTGTTGTGTTATAGCTTAGTTTTTCTTTTTTCTCTGTGACACTATGTCTTAGATTTGTTTTTGAATAGTAACCGCTTAACTTAGACTAGCTCAGTTTTCTTTTTCTCTCAGTCATATTTTGTCTTAGCCTTGTTTTAAATTGTAATCGCTCTTGTCTTGTTTTCTCTTTTTTCTCCTTTGAATTCTTGGATGGAATATGGGTGGGCAATATAAGCTGCGGCTTCAGCCATCACCCATTTCGGATAACTCACGTGGAATTGTATAGTAGAAGGAGTCTTTGTCTAATTTGACCTTGTTGTTATATTATACAGTTTCTTTTAACCTGTAATGTACTATCCGAAATAAAAAAATAAAAAATAAATAAATTCATTCATTCATTCATGTAGAGATTGCACCAAAAACCAGACATTTGCAGCTAGAATAGTCATTTACCACATTAGCAATGTATATTAGACATTAGAGTGCATTTCTGATTAGTTTAAAGTTATCTTCATTGAAAAAAACAGTGCTTTTCTTTCAAAAATAAGGAAATTTCTAAGTGACCCCAAACTTTTGAACGGTAGAGTATGTACACATAAATATATAAATATACTATATACACACAGTGCGGAGCATTGTAGCTAGATGAAATAAACTACATAACTGTCTACTGGTCAACGTTTGGAACAACAGTATTATTATTTTCCGTTTAGATGATGCTACTGTGACAGAGATCATCCTGCGCAGTTCGCCCCACACGGGACACGAACCCGCGACCTCTCAGTCAACTAACACAGTTCGAGCATGGGAGACACAGCACGATCGCGCTGAGCTAAAGGTCCGACCGATAGCTCAGCGCTACCGATACTGTATGAGGCTTTGGGAGGGAGGTTTACTAACGTTCTACGCCGAACAGCACTAGTTGGCATCCGTTACACTACACTCCTTCTAAAGTATTGTAAATCTCTGAATTTGGAATGCTGATAGAACATTCAATTTACATATTGTAGCGAACTCAATATGAGCACCCTACTCGGCTTGCCTATTGGCGACACAGGTAGAGTGCGGGACTCCGGAGCGGGAGGCGTGAGTTTGAATCTCCCGGTGGGACGTCGCCATGTCGAGCAGCACGTTACAATATACTTGTACCTTTAACTTGGTGCTAATTTTTTATGATATTTCAATAAAAAGAACAGAAAGCTTACAAAAAGATTTCTTTTTTGGTCTAGTTAAAAATTACATTACCTTTACAATGATTGACCCTCAGCATCATTTTGATCAGATTAGGCAATGGAATTTCTATGTAATTATACTGTTTTATAATTCAGTGTTATAACAGACAAACCACACTTTCCAAAACAATTCCATTTTATTATATACAAAATATTAAAATAAAAAAAAACTTTGCAACACAACATGAAGGTTAATCGACATTTTATACACGCCGACCACTGAGTGCTGAGGCTCGGTTGAATAATCCGTGCGGGCTGTCGCGGCGGACGCGTGGGATGATTCTACAAGGAAAAAGCACACAATAAAATACAGCACATAAGTGCAATTTATACAGAAAAGACAATAGTTTTTAACAAGAATACATAAGCTTATTTCAGCGTATTGTTCACATGAATAATTAAAATAAAAGCTATAGTCCGCAGTGTGCTGCAATAAAGCAGCAATCCATCCACAAATGAACAGCTTTTTTATTGCATAAATAAACTGAGCGTCTTACCGAATATATTTGCGAAAAAACGCACAATAAAAAAAAATTAAAACTCACCGTTAAAGGACTGCAATGTCGAGACCTCCCGGTATATTTTTTCATTCCGGGCGGCTCCGTGTAACTCGCGCTGAATACGTTCGTCTGACAATGCAGTGAGCAGACACTGCACCTCCTTATTGGTCCATGGAACACCCTTATTACACGAAGCCATTTTTGATAGAGAATAAATGAAAATAGCACAGCAATACACTGAAAAGAAACCGCCAACAGTGGTTGCGTGCTGAGTAAAGGCGGTCGTGAAGATTTTTTTTTTTTCTTTTTTTCAAAAACTTTATTGAGAAGGTCGTGAAGATTTGGTAGATGAGGAGGAGGAGAGGGGCGGTTACAACCTGACCAATCAGCGCCGGTTACGACCTGACCAATCAGCGGCGACCAGTCTGTTAACGTCACAACACGGCACAGCTCAGCACTGCTGTACCCTGCCCTGGAGCGGGGGCTGAGAATCGCGGCTGTTAAACCGTGTTGGGGCTTGTGGAAAAGCGTACAAAGCGTGCTGAGCCGTCCCCGTGTCGCGCTAAAGCGTGCTAGTGGAAAAGGCTCTTAGTTATCCTACATAGTATGACTATGTACCTATACATATTTGGCCACCCTCCATAGCGACTGATATTGTCCTTGTTGTATACTGGAGGGGAACCACTGTGTAAGCCTGTTGCGTCTTTTGCATTCAATACTATTAGGTTGTCACGTATTTTTTGCTATCTCTGCGAGCAGCCCTGCTTAGGTTATACAGTCTGACAGCCATAGGCAGGAAGGACCCTGCAAACCTCTCGGTTGTGCACCTAGGATGATGTAGTCTCCTGCTAAATGAGCTCCTCAGTCCCGTTCAGTTATCCTGCATAGGGTGGGACTCGGACTCCAGCAGAGATGACAGTTAAGCCACCATCCTTCTCTCTCCTATCTCCTCCACTGGGTCAATTCCATTGCCCCAGGACAGAGCTAACTTTACTTGATCAGTTTGTTCAGTCTCTTCCTATCGGCTGCTGTAATGCCACTGCCCCAGCAGACCACTCCAAAAGTGATGGCTGATGCCACCACCGTGTCATAGAATGTCTTCAGCAGCGCCCCTTGTACACCAAAAGACCTGAGTCTCCCAGCAGGAACAGCCCTGCGCTGTCCCTTCTTGTAGAGTGCGTCGGTATTGCGTGGACCAGTCTATAGTCGGCCTCACCTCAACACCACAGCTCCTGTTCCGGAACCAGTCTCCTGGAGAGGGGCTGGAGCTTGACCTTCTCTGGAGTTGCCCCGGGCAAGAGGCCAATGAGAAGGGGTGAGTATTCTTTTATCCCCCCACCTTGGTGCCTCTATATTGGAGTTTTTCCCAGTGGACAAAAGGGTTGTTTCCCCGCACCTTCGGGTTGGGAAAGAGGTCCTGACCATCACTTTTGCCTATGCACCAAATGTTTTTTCAGAGAACCCAACCTTTTTGGAGTCTCGGACTCAGGTGTGGAGAGTGCTCCTCTTGGAGATTCCATTGTCCTACTGGGGGGACTTCAATGAGCACGTGGGCAACCGACAGTGAAACCTGTAAGGGGTGATTGGGAGGAACGACCTTCCCTGATCGGAACCGGAGTGGTGCTCAGTTATTGGACTCAGAATCAGAATCAGACTCAGCACAGATTTATTGCCATTGTTCATGTAGTACACAAACTAGGAATTTGTCTCGGTGCAATGCTGCAACATTAAACATGATAAAATAAAAGAAATAAAAGAAATAAACTATACATGCAATAAAGTGTAGCACTTCTTTAGCACTTCTGTGATTTAACTGTGATTAGCACTTCTGTGCTAATCACAGTTTGTCCATAATGAACACCATATTCAAGCATAAGGGTGTCCATCTCGCGGTGGCAATGCCTGAACCAAGTGGTGGACACCAGTGGTGAGGGGGATCATTAAGTTGAAGAAGGAGTCCTATCAAGCTTGGTTGGCTTGTGGAACTCCCGAAGCAGCTGAGGTGTACTGGGAGGCGAGGCGGAGTGCAGCTCGGGTGGTTGCTGAAGCAAAAACTCGGGTACAGTAGGAGTTCGATAAGGCCATGGGACAAGGCTTTCGGTTGGCCTCCAAGAGATTCTGGCAAACTGTCCGGTGGCTCAGGAGGGGGGAGAAGTTCCCTGTCCACACTGCGTATGGTGTGGATGGGACGCTGCTGACTTTGGGGATATCATCGGGTGGTGGAAGGAATACTTTGAGGATCTCCTCAATTCCACTGATACGCCTTCCACAGAGGAAGCAGGGCTTGTGGATGAGGGGGATGACTCATTGAGGTCGCCAAGGTGGTTAAAAATCTCCTTGGTGGACGGCCCCGGGGGTGGACAAGATTCGCCCTGAGTACCTCAAAGTCCTGGATGTTGTAGGGCTGTCATGGTTGGCACGCCTCTGCAACATTGCGTGGAGGTCAGGGGCAGTGCCCTTGGAATGGCAAACCTTGGTGGTGGTTCCTCTCTTCAAAAAAAGGGACCAGAGGGTGTGCTCCAACTTTAGAGGGATCACACTCCTCAGCCTCCCTGGGAAGGTATATGCCAAGCTACTGGAGAGGAGAGTCCAGCCATTGGTCGACCCTCGGATTCAAGAGGAGCAATGTGTTTTTTGTCCTGGCCGTGGCACATTGGACCAGCTTTTTACCCTCTCAAGAATCCTCGAGGGTTCATGGGTGTTTGCCCAACCAGTTTATATGTGCTTTGTGGACTTGGAGAAGGCATTCGACCCCATCCCTCGTGGATTTTTGCGGCGGGTGTTTCGGGAGTATGGGGTATCAGGCTTTTTCTTCCGAGCTATTTGGACTCTGTACAACCGTTGTGAGAGTTTTGTTCGTATTGCCAACACTCGATTGGACTCATTCCCAGTGAGAGTTTGAGTCCGCCAGGGCTGCCCTTTGTCACCGATCCTGTTCAGAATTTTTATGGACAGGATTTCTAGGCGCAGCCAGGGAATGGAGGGTGTCATGCTTGGTGACCACAGGATCTCATCTCTGCTGTTTGCAGATGATGTTGTCCTGCTGGCTTCACCCAGCAATGAAATGAAATGATGAAACCCAGCAATGATGAAAGCAATGTCTTACTGGGATGGTTTGCCACTGAGTGTGAAGCGGCTGGGATGAGAATCAGCACCTCCAAGTCTGAGTCCATAGTCCTCAGCCGGAAAAAGGTGGATTGCCCTCTCCGGGTTGGGGACAGGCTCCTGCCCCAAGTGGAGGAGTTTAAGTATCTCGGGGTCTTTTTCAAGAATGATGGGAGAATGGAGCGAGAAATTGACAGACGGATCGGCGCAGCATCTGCAGTGATGTGGACGTTGTACTAGTCTGTTGTGGTGAAGAGGGACCTGAGTTCTAAGGCAAAGCTGTCGATTTACCAGTCAATCTACGTTCCTACTCTCACCTATGGTCACGAGCTTTGGGTAATGACCAAAAGAACAAGATCACGGATACTAGCGGCTGAAATGAGCTTTCTTCGTAGGATCGCTGGACTCACCCTCAGAGACAGGGTGAGGGGCTCAGTCATCCGGGAGAGGCTCAGAGTAGAGCCGCTGCTCCTCCACTTTGAAAGGAGCCAGATGAGGTGGTATGGGTATCTGATCAGGATGCCTCCTTGACGCCTCCCTCTTGAGGTGTTTCGGGTATGTCCCTCTTTGAGGAGATCTTGGGGCAGACCCAGGACTCGCTGGAGAGACTACATCTCCCAGCTGGTCTGGGAATGCCTTGGTATCCTCTCTGAAGAGCTGGAGCAGGTGGCTGGGGAGAGGGAAGTCTGGGCTTCTCTGCTTGAACTGCTGCCTCCACAACCCGGACCTCCGGAAAAGAGGCAGAAGATGGATGAATGAGGATTCCTGTGACTGCATTCAGTAGTGTTTCTTTTTCCCCTTGATCCTGGATTTTTTCACATGTGAGCTCTGTTGCAAGGATTTACACTTCATGGGGTATTTTGGTTGATGTGATGACGAAAATTAGTCCTCTGCTCAGCACTTTTTTCTCAGTGTCCGTGAGTGTGCGTTGTGAGAAGTTTTTGACCCACTTAGCGTTCGTTTCTATGTGTCTTTCTCTTCTTTCATTTTTCGTTTCTGTGGGTTTTTTTTCTTTCTTTAGTTGGCGGTTTTTCGTTACGGTAAATTCCTGTTCGTGTGCATGTTTTAAATGTGCTTTTATCTGCTCCTGCATATCCTGGTCGGTGGGGTAGTGTTCCTTGAAAATGTCCATTTCCTCCTTTATCTCGCTGTTGATTATGTCACTTTGTTCACTGTCACTGTTATCCATTCCTTTATCAGGTCTTTCTGTGCTTTGTTGATTATTTTCTCTGCGTTTCTGGTTGTGATCAGATTTTTTACATTGAGGCTTGCTGGTGTGACTTCCTCATCTCTTCACCGGAGGTTAAATCTCCTTGATTTCTTTAGCATGCTCATACTTTCTCCAGGTTTTCCAGCCATCAGAAATCTTTGATGCAATTTTTTCTGTAATTTCCATGTAGTAGCTCAAGTAGGTGCATTTTGTCTTCTTTTTGATAATTAGTTATTTTGTTTTTCTTATTTAAGACAAGAATAAAAAGGAGATGTTTTTACCTTTTCATCTTTCAACTTTCCACTGCAGTCTTCCACAGAAGTGTAAGCATCAACTGCCTTTCCTAGGCAGGGCTAGTCCAGCAGATCTGTTAGATCCACTGAGCTGGCCCCGCCTTCTGCCATCCGATGGTCTCTGGAGAATGTAGTCCAAGGTGTGGGTAAGCATAAATGCCCCCTCTTCCAGATTCATGCTGTCAAGTCCAATGATTTTTGCACAAAAAATCATTTTTGCTCCGATCCAATGACTTTTGTGCAAAAATCGTTGGACCGGACGTCCACTCAGGTCACAGTCTTCTCCCTGTTTCCTTGGTCCATGCAGGAGTTCCCTGCCCGGCTCCTCTGCTGTCTGAAGTAAGAGTGCTCTTCTGGTCTTATTCTCCTCTTGTGGAGATTCTGTCCCTAATCATTTCTTTTCTGCTCTTATCCCGTAGGCTATGTGCGCTCCAGTGGCACCGTTTTTGTCTGTAAATTAGTAATAAGAGTGTGTTTTTGTTTTGCCCTTTTCTTTAGTTGTGCTCCTTTATTTAGATTTGTGTGTTAGGTTTTGTTTTTAACAATAAGCTGGTGAAACTTTTACATCTGAGTCTGAGTGTTCGTTCAATGTGGCAACTCTGTGTTTGAGCTGTCCTCTTGTCCTCAATTATGACATACGGTAATCAAGTCTAGAAGTGATTAAAGCATGGATGGCTATCTCAAGGTCATGACGGCTCAGGAAAGGTTTGGCTTTGAATAACAGACATGAATGATAAAAGCTCATCTTGACTACACTGTCAATCTGTTTATCAAATTTTAAATGTCTGTCAAAAATCACCCCCAAATTTCTGACAGCTGACCTGAGCCTTAAAGAGAGGGTACCAAAACCAGCCGTTACAGTACCCCCAAACACAATACATTCTGTTTTTTCTTCATTTAAGTGGAGAAAATTTTGGCTTAACCACAACTTAATGTCAGTGATGCAGTCCAATAGAACACTTTGTGAGTTAGTTTGTTCTGGGTTCAAAAGTAAATAAAGCTTCAAATCGTCTGCATAACAGTGGAAAGACATGTTGTGCCTGGCTATTATTGGCCTTAGTGGTAGCATCTATAATGAAAACAGAAAAGGGCCAAGGATGGAGCCCTGTGGGACCCCACAGGAGAGAGAGGCACTGCATGAGGACATGTCACCAATCATTATAGAAAAAAGTTCTCTTAAGAAAGTAGGATTCAAATCACTTAAGTGCAGTGCCATTGATGCCAACATGGTGATTCATGCGTGACTGTCAATATGGTCCACTATGTTTAAAGCTGCTGTAAGATCTAGCAGCACTAAAACAACGGGGCACTTCACATTAACAGACATCATAATATCATTGTGCACTTTTAGCAGAGCAGGCTCAGTGCTGTGACGAGATCTAAACCCAAATTGAAACTTCTCAAAAATAAAGTTTTTTTTTTCTAAAAAGGATTGCAATTGTATAAAAACAACTTTTTCTAAAAAAGGCAAATTAGAAACGGGTCCAATTTTAGATGAGACTGAAGGGTCAAGGTGAAGTTTTTTAAGAAGGGGCCTAACCATTGCATGTTTAAAAGCAGGTGGGACAAATCCTGAACTAATGCAGGAATTATTAAAAAAAAAATAACCCAAAAGACCAGGCCCTACAGTATTTAAAACTTTTTTCAGGATTCAGAAAAAGAACCCCCCTGCCCAAACAGGAACAGAAAAACAACCCACCCCGGGAGGGTGGTAGGGGAACCCAGGCTAGGAGGGACTGAAGCCAACACAACGCTCATGACCCACAACAAGAATAGATATGGTGAAAACAGAACTCTAGGATGACTGGGTGGAAAAATAAAGCAGTTGAGGTGGTTTATATGAGTCTCAGAACAACCCGATCCTATGGTGGAACAAATCCACCATGGATTTTAGTTTCTGAGCCACCCAAGCAGACGGCATAGTCCATTGGGTGGTCTCCAAGCATCCCTGGGCCAACGGGTGGTGGGGCACAACTTGCCCCCTCCTGGAAGCGACAGCTGGAACCAGTGTCTACCGTGGACCGCAGGAGCTGAGAGATGGAAACCCGATGAGGAGGGTGACTGACCAGTGAGAAAACTAGGCGAAGGGGATGTTTGACCAGTGAGTGGACCAGATGAAGAGCACAGCTGATCAGCAGGGAAACTAGATGAGGACTGGCAAACACTGGAGAGCTCAGGTGTAGGCCGCTGACCAACAATGGCCTCAGGCGAGGACTGATTACCTTCGGTGACCTTGGGCGAAGACAGATGACCCTCGGTGACCTCGGGCGAAGATGGTTGACTTTCGGTGACCTTGGGTGAAGACAGATGACCCTCGGCGACCTCAGGTGGAGACGGGGAATCCACGGTGATCTCAGGTGGAGAAGGATTACGCACAGAGAACTCAAGGTGAAACCAAACGGCTGACCCACAAGAAAACCAGGCAAAGAAGGTGATCTGTCAGTGGTGAAGCAGACAAAAGTGGAGAAGGAGGACTCATGGTGACATAAGGCGGAGATGAAGGACCCACAGTGACCTCCGGCGAAGACTGACCATCCTTGGTGACCTCAAGCGATGGCTCGGACAAAAGGACAGAGATAAATACTGGGTCAGAATCACCGGCAGCAGAGGAGCCCAGCGAGGAAAGCTCAGAAGCAGTTGGGAACTGTGACTGGATCTCCTCACCAAGACTAAACAAGACCTCTCTAAAACAGATAATGTGAAAACAAAAAAGACGACTTTCCTTAGCTCAAGCTCCCCTGCTGTCCAGTATTCCAGCCATCCAGGCTGGGGCGTCTTGACCCTGTTCATCTGACATTCCAACCCTGACATGTCCACCTCAGATGGAGAAGAAGAGAAAATCACCAGAAAATTATCGGTAGCAGTGGAGCCCGGCGAGGAGAGCTCAGGAGTAGAGGACATCTTTTCAGAATCAGAATCAGATTTATTGCCATTGTTCATGTAGTACACAAACTAGGAATTTGTCTCGGTGCCATGCTGCAACATTAAAAACATGATGAGATAAAGAGATAAACTAAAAAACTAAAAGACTAAAAACATGCAATAAGTGTAGAATAATAAGTAATAATAATAATAATAATAATAATAATAATAATAATAATAATAATAATGAGTAATACTAGTCAAGGCAGTTTTAAATAAATTAGCAAGTGGCAGATAATATGGGGTACCACAGTGCAGTCGATAATGCAACAGAAAAACAGTGATGATTGACATGAGTCTGGTTGAGCTGCTGTATATAGCGCACGAGAGTCAATAAGTCACTTAATGTTCAGCAGTCTGATGGCAGAGGGGAAAAAGCTGTTCATGTGCTGGGAGGTTTTAGTCTGAATGGACCGAAGTCTTCTACCTGAGGGGAGGGGGGCAAACAGTACGTGACCAGGGTGTGAAGGATCGGCTATGATCCGGCCTGCACGCCTCCGGGTCCTGGAGATGTACAGGTCCTGGAGAGATGGGAGCTTGCAGCCGATCACCTTCTCAGCAGTGCGCATGACGCGCTGCAGCCTTAGTCTGTCCCTGGCAGTAGCTCCTGCGTACCACACAGTTATGGAGGTGGTGAGGATGGACTCGATGATGGCCGTGTAGAACTGCACTAACATCTTGGTGGGTAGCTTGAGCTTCCTCAGCTGCCGCAGAAAGAACATCCTCTGCTGGGCCTTTTTGATGAGGGAGCTGATGGTTGGCTCCCATTTGAGGTCCCTGGTGATGGTGGTGCCCAAGAAGCGGAAGGAATCTGCAATGGTGATGGGAGAGCCTGTGAGGGTGAGGGGGGGGCAGGGGGGTTGTGACTTTCCTGAAGTCCACAATCATCTCCGCTGTCTTCAGAGCGTTCAGCTGCAGGTTGTTGTGGCTGCACCAGGACACCAGCTGGGCCACCTCTTTCCTGTAGACGGACTCGTCGCCGTTGGAGATGAGCCCGATGAGGATGGTGTCGTCCGCAAACTTGATCAGCTTAACAGACTGGTGGGAGGAGGTGCAGGAGTTGGTATACAGGGAGAAGAGTAGGGGGGAAAGTACACAGCCCTGGGGTGATCCGATGCTGATGCTAACAGAGTCTGAGACAGACTTCCCCAGCCGCACATGCTGCCTCCGGTCCGTCAGGAAGTCGGTGATCCACCTGCAGAGGGAGTCAGGCACGCCGAGCAGGGACAGCTTGTCCTGGAGCAGAGCGGGGCGGATGGTGTTGAATGCAGAGCTGAAGTCCACAAACAGGATCCTGGCGTAGGTTGCTGGGGAGTCCAGGTGCTGCAGGATGGAGTGAAGGGCCAGGTTGACTGCGTCGTCCACAGACCTGTTGGCACGGTAGGCAAACTGCAGCGGGTCCAGGAGGGGAGTGGTGATGGACGGATGGATGGATCTTCAACCAACTCTCCCCACCACAAACTAGACAAGATTTCTCTTAATCTGCTGATGTAAAAACAGAACATAGTACTTGTTTAGACTTGAGCTCCACCACCATCCAGGGCTCCGGTGACACTGCTGGGACAACTCCGGCAGCAGGCGCGATGGTGGGTGCAGCCGAAGGACCTCTGGGCGTTGCGACCGACACTGATGGAACTCCTGGCGGGGCGGCTGGTGCTGGAGGTTGCCTCATTGCTGGTGCAGAGACCCATGCAGCTGAAGCCAGGGGACACTCTTTTGTGAGCTCAGTCTTCAGGGCACAAGGGACTCTCCTCTCCCTTCCAAGATGTAGCTGCAGGGCTTGAACCGAATCTTCCAGGGCTGCAGGCCCCTCCGGCATCCAGCGGCTCTCTCCCAGGGCTGGGGGACAGACATGATACACAGAGAAGGACAAGGGAGAAGCAGGTGAGGTAAATCTGACAGCAGCAGGTGGTGAGGACTCAACTATATTGGGCTGCTGTTGCTGAGCCTCACCACCGGGAATAAGACAAGGCATTTCATCTAAAAGTGTTTGAGAATGAAAATGTATTTGCCTTATTTCCAGGGGCATGATGGTCACTGCTGCAGAAGACCCAGGTGAATTCCTCTTCATGGCTGCAGCAGGCATGGGCCCCAATGTAAAAAGTGGAGGAGATTGCCCTGAAGGCATGCTGATTGCCCGCCACTCAGCAGTAGGTGGTGACGCCATGGAGGAGAAGCGGACAGCAGCGGTAGACAAGGAGGAGGATACTGACAGGACAGCTGAAGTGAAAAAGTTCAAACATGACGAGGAGGCTGCTGCTGTGGTTCTCCAGGGCAGCGAGGAGGAAACTGCTTAGAAGGCAAAAGAATTCCTCAGGCGGGATTCAACTGGGTAGCAGCAAGGGGCTGATAATGTCTGCATCTGGGGACACTCTTTCATCGGCGCAGGTGCAGACTAGAGACAGCGAGGAACGGGAGCTGGAAACAGCTTCGCCAATGGAAATTTCTCCGTTGGCACAGGTACAGCTGGAAAGGCGGTCTCCCTCAGCTTTCACGGCATATGTTGCGGGTCCGTAATGGACAGGAGTAAGTCCATGAACTCTGGATTACTCCACTGGCTGGGGCATGCTTCAAGCACCTGCGCTGATCCAACCAGACATTCCCGGGCTGCTTCGGGAGTGCGAGACGCACAAGCCTACGACATGATGTTATGTAACACTCCTACAATCTGATACGCCATCTCACTCAGCCCACAAACATTAAAGTCTGTGCGGATTGACATTTCAGTCATGGAAAAACGGACTAATAAAAAATAACAGAAAGGGATAAAAAGGCAAAACTCACAGCTGCCGGTTTCTCACATGGTCAGTGGCATTCTGTCATAAATGGCCCTTTCAGGGCCGGATTGAGGACACCAAATGCACGCTGTGAGTTTAATAGAAAGTAGACAAAAACACTACACTTACACAAAAAGGCAGGATAAACCGGAGAAATCAGCATGGGGCTCACGTCCGAGGAGAAAACAGGTGAACAGCCTGGCCGGACCCAGGCTGAGGCATACAGAAACACAATTAGGGAAAAAGAAAAGAGTTCTGGACAGAGCTCATCCGCAAGAGAGAAGGAATGACAGGGGATTCCTGTCATAACACACAGTATGCTGCTGCAATGAGACAGCATTGCAGCGGGGGTTAAATATGTACAGAGGATATGCAGATGAACAACAGGTGCAGGACACATGAGCGAGGAGAGTAGACCTAATTACTGATAGCTGTCAGCTGTGACAACCCGCAAACTTGAACCAAAAGGGAAGTAAACAGAAGCGGTTGTCACAACAAAAGCACATAAGGAAATGGCGAACAGTAACTGACTAAAATATGAATTAAGTACAAAGTGAGAAACAGACCAGATGAGTACAGCCAGAGAAGCAAATAATAAAATATACATGAAACCAATATACAGAAAGAGGTGAGGGCAAAGGCAGGCTCATGTCAAAAAGGCAGATAATAATAAACTACATGGAACTAGGAATAATGAACTAAGAAACATGAATACTAATGAGTCGTCGGCCTCCGTCGGTCTATGATGACCATGGAAGAGAATCCTAAACGTTTACTCTGCTGGAACAGCACCGCGTGTGGCTGAAAAGGCCGATGCACGAATGGCAGTCCCTGTCACACAGGTCGCACTTGTGGGTGGTCTCCGTGCTGCTGGGTCTGTGGCGGTTCTTCCTGCGGGTCCTTTTTTCATCTGCAGCAGCAGTCAGTCTCTCTTCACCCGCCTTGAGCTGTCTGGTCAGGGTGCCTCTCCATTTGGAGCGGTCCGTTGCAAGGTCCTCCCAGCGCTCTGTGTTGATCTCCAGGGCCTTCATGTCTCTCTTGCAGACATCTCTAAAGCGCAGCTGTGGGCGGCCAACGTCTCTCTTGCCAGTTGCCAGTTCTCCATAGAGGACGTCTTTGGGGATTCTGCCATCCTCCATACGGTGAACGTGGCCTAGCCAGCGGAGCCTGCGCTGTCTGAGTAGAGTGAACATGGAGGGAAGGCCGGCGCGGGACAGAACTTCTGTGTTGGGCACTTTGTCCTGCCAGGATATGTCCAGGATGTGGCGAATGCAGCGCAAGTGGAAGGAGTTTAGTCTCTTTTCCTGCCGGGCATATGTTGTCCACATCTCACTCCCATAGAGCAGTGTGCTGATGACGCAGGCGTTGTACACTGCCATCTTCGTCTTGACAGAGAGTTTGGGATTCTCCCACACTCGTGTGGTGAGGCGAGCGAGTGTGAAGGCTGATTTTCCAATCCTCTTGTTGATCTCTGTTTCAAGGGAGAGGTTGTTGCTGATCGTGGACCCCAGGTACGTGAACTGATTCGAAGCGGTCCATAAGGGTCTGAAGCTCCTGCTGTGTGTGGGTTGCGATTGCAGCGTCGTCTGCGAACAGCATGTCTCTGATTAGAGCCTCGCGTACTTTGGTTCTGGCTTTCAGGCGGGCGAGGTTGAAAAGCCTGCCGTCAGATCTTGTGTGCAGGTAGATTCCCTCTGTTGCTGTGCTGAAGGCATGCCTCAGGAGTATAGCAAAGAAAATCCCAAAGAGGGCTGGCGCAAGTACACAGCCCTGTTTCACTCCACTGCGTATGTTGAAAGGCTCTGAGACGTTGCCATCGTGCTGCACTATCCCCTGCATGTTGGTGTGAAACGATTCAATGAGGCTTTGCAACTTTGGTGGGCATCCTATCTTTGGCAGGATTTTGAAAAGGCCCTCTCTGCTGACCAGATTGAATGCTTTGGTGAGGTCGATGAAGGCGACGTACAGGGGCATGTTCTGTTCTCTGCATTTCTCCTGGAGTTGGCGGATGGAGAATATCATGTCTACCGTCGATCGCTCAGCGCGGAAGCCACACTGAGACTCGGGGTAGACACGTTCGGCAAGCTTCTGTAGACAAACGAGAACTACTCGTGCGTAGACTTTGCCAACAACGCTGAGGAGGGAGATGCCCCTGTAGTTGTTGCAGTCGCTTCACTCCCCTTTGTTTTTGTAGAGGGTGATGATCTTGGCGTCCCTCATGTCCTGTGGTACGGCACCTTCCTTCCAACACTGGCAGAGGACGTCATGCAATGGCAGCAGTAGGGCGGTCTTGCAGTGCTTGATCAGGTCGGGGGGTATGCCGTCGTTGCCGGGTGCCTTGCCAGCGGCCAAGCTATCAATGGCCTTGCTGAGTTCGTCGATGGTTGGCTCGGCGTCAAGTTCGTCCATGGATGGCAGGCAGTCGATGGCATCAAGGGCTGACGGTGTCACGGTGTTCTGTCTGGAGTAGAGGTCGGAGTAGTGTTCCACCCATCTCTCCATCTGCTTGTTCTTTTCTGTGATCATCTCCCCAGTGGAGGATTTGAGGGGGGCCGTCTTGCTCTGAGCCGGACCAAGTGCTTTCTTGATGCCATCATACATACCACGGATGTTCCCTGTTATGGCAGCAGTTTGAATGTCTTGGCTGAGCTGAGACCAGTACTCGTTGGCACAGCGCCGAGCAGTCTGCTGAACTTTGCTTCTCACAGCCCTGAGAATCTGGAGATTCTTCTCGTTTGGGTACTTCTTGTACTCAGCAAGTGCTGAGCGCTTGGCTTCAATGATGGGGGTCATCTTGGTCAACTTGGCATCAAACCAGTCCTGTGACTTCGAGGTCTTCCTCCCAAAGGTAGCCAAGGCTGTGCGGTGGATGGTGTTTCACAGCTCTTCCCACTTCTGCTTTGCAGATTCTCCTTCTTGTGGTACACCAAGTTCCTTCTCAAAGGTGGAGGCAAACTGCTCAACAAGTTCTGGTTGAGCCATCTTGCTGGTGTCAATCCGTGCCTTTTCAGGTTGTCTAGCACGATGGAATTTCTTCAGCTGCAGCTTGACCTTGCAACACACCAATGAATGGTCTGTGTCGCAATCTGCACTCTGGAACGAACGGGTGATTAGCACGTTTTTCAGTGAGGTGCGCCTGGTCAGGATCAAGTCTAGCTGGTGCCAGTGCTTTGAGCGTGGATGTTGCCAGGAAACCTTGTGTTGGGGCTTGGTCTTGAAGAACGAGTTTGTGATGCACAGATCGTGATATGTGCAGAACTCGAGCAGCCGCTGTCCGTTGTCATTCATTCTGCCCACGCCAAAGGGTCCAAGACAGGAGGGCCAGGAGTCGTGGTCAGCACCCACTCTGGCATTGAAGTCTCCAAGGAGAATGAGTTGTTCAGAGTTGGGGATGATCCTGACAGTTGTTGCGAGATTCTCGTAGAACTCGTCTTTTGCCTCTGGTGTGGCTGTCAGTGTTGGGGCATACACACTGACGAGGGTGACTGGGCCTTGAGTGGTGTTCAGGCGGAGGGTGAGGAGTCGAGCAGAGCCAGTGCTGCTTGGTTCCACCATCTTCAGCAAGGTGTTCTTCACTGCAAAGCCCACTCCGTGTTCCCTGTGTTCGTCACTGCCCTTTCCCTGCCAGTAGAACGTGTAGTCCTTCTCTCTCAGTGTGCCTGCGTCAGCCAACCGTGTTTCCTGGAGAGTGGCGATATCCACTCCCAGTCTCTTCAGCTCATTATTGATGATGGCAGTCTTCCTAGTGTCGTTGATGTCCTTGAGGTTAGTAGCGAGTCCTGTCATCATAGTGCGGACGTTCCAAGTTCCCAGTTTTAGAGTTGGTCTCTTTTGTTTTATTGTCTTGCCTGGTGCGAAAGTTCTCAGCCTGCTGTTCGGATTTCTCCTCATCCCCATGCACCCAATGAGGAAAGCAAGCTGTGGCGGGACATCACCTTATTGGCTGGGGGCTGCCCAGCTTGAGGCGGGCGGTAGCTGTCCAGTGAGATCCGATGATCCCTCCCACCGTCGGGAATAACCCCTGGCGCCGAGCTCTACGCCAATTGAGCGGTGGCTTATAACCGGTAACTGTCATTCCCCGTGTTTTGTCTACGCCAAAGGCGAAGCTGGAGTGTCCTCTTCAGTGATCCGGTGTTCTACCTTCCAGCGTTGGGCGTTGGTAGGATTCAAGCCTGGGCAGGAAGATATGGAGGATAAGATGTTGCCCATGCAGCATGTCCCCCCTCTCCACGTCACTGATGAATCCAAAGGAACAGCAGGGCTGCTACAGTTTGGCACCAGCGCCATTGCAGGAGCTTCCAGAACGATGTTGAGCACAACATAGAACTGCCTTAGGGGCTCCGACTCCGGATTTTTCCTCAGGGTTGACTCCCGAAGCCTTTCCCGTGACCGGGTATGCCGCAAGGCAGCGGAGGTTTGAAATCAGGGTTTACCTTCCCCTAGATGGGCTACCTTCCCAGGTTGACGAGCCACCATCTACCCGAATGAACAAACAGAAATAACAGGCAACTTAAATATCGTACAGATTAAATACAGAACCGAGAAAGAGAAATGCAGGAAATAACACAAACATGAAGCATGAGCACGGGCTTCCGCAGTGCTCAGTATCATGACATGATGATAAAGAAACCAGCTCAAACTGTTCAAACACAGCAGAGTAACCCGGGACAACAGACAAGCTCCCATTAAAACTGTTATTAATAACTCTGACAGAGTCCACTTTATCAACAAAAAAGTGAAGAAAAGTCTCACATGTCATACATGAAACATCTGTTCCAGACTTAGTGCTTGGGTTTATAAAAGAGTTAATTGTGTTAAATAGCATTCTAGGACAGTGACTGCTGCTGGAAATAATATCAGAGAGATACTGAAATTTTGCGTTTTGCACAGTCCTCTGGTAATCAACAAGACAGTCCCTAAAAATTCCCAGAGACACATGTAATTTGTCCTTTTTCCATCTCCGTTCAGCCTGCCTGACCCGCTGTCTAATGGCACGGGTAGTGTCATTTAGCCAGGGATCTGTTTCAGGTTTAGCCGATTTAAGCCGAAAGATCCAGGAGCAGGTGTTGTGAAAGGAGGAAAGAATATTATTGGGATGGGAAGGGGAAACTAGTCCATTTAAGGCAAAAAAAAACCCCAAAAACTGTGAGTCCCTAAAAGCAGCAGTAAATTCCTCTGGCGTTGAAGAAGTGATGATGAGATGTTACCATGATGGAGCCACAGGCCTGCTGGGTGATGAAGGGGTCAACAGTTCAAAAATAATGGGGAAATGATCTGAGATGACAGACTCAGAAATTTTTTTGAGAGAGATTGAGAGCCCAAAAGAGATAACAAGGTCCAGAGTGTGACCTAGACAGTGTGTTGGGTTGTCCACTAAAATATTTAAATTAAATGTCACCAACAGTCTTTTAAAATCAGATGCCAGCTGATCAGATGGACAACAGACATAAATATTAAAGTCCCCGCCAATCAACAGTTTATCATATTTTGACATAACATCTGCAAAAACCTCAAAAAACTCATTAATGAAGTCCTTATTATATTTAGGAAGGTGTCACGGTGGCCCCTGCGAGCCACCATAAGACGCTTTATTTATTTATTTAGCGAATGCAAAGTCCTTAAGCCAAGCAGTTGCCTCCTGGTTTGCTGTATGGAGGGTGTGTAATCCTCCTTCCAGTCTTTGGAGCGGGCAAGCCTCTATGATGTGTTCCATAGTTTGCTCCTCTCCACATGCGCACAGTGGGCTAGGGCTACTGCCCCATCTGTGAAGGCTGGCCAAGCAGGGGCCATGTCCAGTCCTGAAGCGATTGAGTGTAGACCACTGTCTCCTTGGGAGGTTGGTGCCCGGGACCTGTTGGTTGGGGTTTATCACCAGCTGTTTGTTTGGGACCTCCTTGGTTTCCCATTCCTCTTGCCAAGCTGTCTGGATGGTAAAGTCAGCTGGGGGAGGGTTTTTCCAAATCGGCCGTCTGGATGAAAGTCGGGCAGTGGGTGGGGTGTAGATATCTGCATGGATTGGTAAGTGAGGAAAATCTTTAACTTTTTGGAGCATCCTTTGAGTTAATGCTGCTCGCCGGATGTGTGGAGGGGCTATGTTTGACAGTACAGAGAGCCAGGGGAGTGGTGTTGAGCGGATTGTTCCAGTTATAGTTCTCATGGTTGAGTTGAGCTGGGTGTCTACATGGTGTGTGTAAGATGACCTGGACCAGACAGGGACACAATATTCTGCTACAGAGTATGAAAGGGCCAGTGCTGAGGTGCGCAGGGTGGAGACTGCCGCCCCCCATTTTGCACCAGCGAGCTTGCAGAGCAGGTTGTTTCGTACTTTCACCTTAGCAGCCGTCCCCTTTAGATGTTCCTTGAAGGATAAGGTCCTATCAAGGGTCACTCCAAGATAAGTTGGATTTGGGGCATGCTTAAGCTTGAGTCCGCTCAGGTGGATGTTTAGTTCTCTGGCAGCTTTTGCATTGTGGAGATGAAATACACTGGAGACGGTTTTTGCTGGGCTTGGTTTTAGGCGCCAGATTTTGCAGAACTGGTCCAGTTTAGCAAGATCTTCCGTGAGCACCCGTTCCAGTGGTTCAAAGTCTGGTGCTTGGAATGCCAAACAGATGTCGTCTGCATAGATGAATTTGCGGGATTTTGTAGTAGGCAGGTCGTTTATGTAGAGGTTGAACAGAGTTGGAGCTAGAACTGAGCCTTGTGGGAGTCCGTTTTTCTGCATTCTCCATGCACTTGTGTTCTGACTGAGGTGGACTCTGAACCTTCGGTTGGTCAGCAGGGTTTTTATAATTGCTGTTGCCCAAGCAGGGATCGCCTTTATAAGTTTCAGGAGGAGGCCTTTGTGCCAGACCGTATCATAGGCGGCTGTAAGATCGAGAAACACAGCCCCTGTCTTCAGTCTGCTCTCGACCATAAGACGCTAACAAGTCACCGGTGAGTTTGCAATGATGTTTTATTGTGAACACGAACAAAGGATAATACACAGTGACAGAAAGGAATGAGCCACAGTGGGCTAAAACACACAACACTGGATGTAGAAGCCGCAAGGCTGAACAAGCTCACTTACAGTTCCAGGTTAGGACGAAGGATGATCATAGATGTGGGATAATAAGGAATATTGGCATCTGAGACGAGGGATGCTCGCTCGACGTCTGATGAGGGATGTTTGACGGAGACTGCTGCATCGGGCTGCATTCAGCGCCCGCCATAAATGCCGGCCGCTAATGAGCCCTGAATGCACCACAGCTGGCAGGCTTTGACAGCAGGAAGCTCCCCTAAGCACTGTCACAATAAGAGCCCGGGGAGCCAGAAGGTACTCACTGCTGTCAAGCCTGCAGGAGATGACGTATTACCCGAGCGCGGACGAGATTGGTGCTTGGATCATAACAGTACCTCCCCCTCAAGGGCGGGTTCTGAACGCCCAATGACACCCAATCCCCACCCCCACCCCCCACCCCCCACCCCAGGGTGGGTGGAAGGGGGAACAGGCCAGGGGGGAGCGGACCAGCAAGGACCGGAAAAAAAAAAAAAAAAAAAAAAAAACCATGATGACAACAGGAGCGCGTAGGCAGACAGGAAAAAAAAAACGACACTCCCATGCACACATTACACCCAAGGTAGAACATAGAGGAGACAATCACAGGGCAAAAACAACAAATACAATGTTTCTAAGATGCAAAAAAAAAAAAAACCAGACAAAGGCAGATCACAAGCGAAGGAGGGAAAAAAAAAACATGAGGGAACAGAGGATAAACAAGACAATCCGAGTACGGCTAATGAAAAACGCTATACTCCAAAAAGCACACAGGATAATTAAGACAGGGAAAAACACCAACTATTACAGGCAGCATATGGACATTTAACAGAGAAAAAACGAACAAAGACACCAGCTAGGAAAGGGTGAGATGCACAATTACAAACACAAGACCCCCCGCACATCCCAAAAGGTTACAGAACCAACAAAAATGAAGACCCGGGATGACGGCAGTCCTAGCACTGTGGCATGAAGGCCGGTAGTTCGGGGGGCTGCCCTGCATCTAGCGTCCACATTGCGGGCAGGGGTAAAAAGGAGAGTTCGGGTGGCCTACCCCAGTCCCATGCCCGGAAACATAGAATCTCTGGTGGCCGGACCAGGTTGCCAAACAGACAGTCCAGTGGGTTGGGTGGCCGACCCAGAATGCCAAAAGAGCGAAGCAGTCCTTCAGGCGGCAAACCCGCATCGCTTAGCCACCAGGACCACAGGGGAGAGAATGACATTGGCTTCCCTGCAGAGGGGGATAGCGAGGGCGAGCCGGGCCGAAAATGAGGCATCCCAATGGCACCCGGTGGAGAAGGCTTGGGGGAAAGATGAGGGAGCAATCCGGCGTTGCTCAGCGGAGGATCTGCAGCTCCACCTCCGAAAGTTATCAGAATAGGCGCTGTCCTCCTGTCGGACCCAAGGTGAGCCAACGCTGCACCCACGATGGACCCCGACTGGGTCGGAACAGCTCCATGGACGACCTCCAACCCCGAACCCGGGACCTCCAGCACAGCGATTGGGACCAGCTCAGCACCAGTGACCCTGGGAGAAGGCTCAGGAGAGAGAAGAGAACCGGGATCAGGATCACCGGTAGCGACAGAGCCCAGTGAGACGGGTTCGGGTGCAGCGGATGGCTGCCCCTGGCTTACCTCCCCGAGAGACAGGCAAAAGTGCTCCAGAATAGTAAGGAGAAAGACAAAGTAGAGCACTTGCCTGTACTCGGGTTCTGTTGCTGTCCAGGACTCCGACGATCCGGGCTCAGACGGAAGGAGATCGTCCTCTGGCTCCCACTCAGCTACGTCGGGCTCCACAGCTGGCATGATGGTGTCCGCAGCCTGAGGACCCTCCGGCACTGGTGTCCACGCCGACGACCTACATGGCGTGGTGGCTGGGGACCCTCGGCCTGCTGGACCGGACCGCTCATCTGTGGAGACCCGGGGACGTTTCATCGTCAGCGCAGGCTCCACGCTGTGGTCCGCTCTCCTCCTCCGCCCATGATGTGGCTGCGGGGCTGGAACCAGGCTCTCCAGAACCGCAGGCCCCCTCCTCATCCGGTGACATTGGCCTGGCGTCAAGGACCGCTCAGCGGAGGGAGACACAGAGGAAGCGGGTTTAATAATAGAAGCTACAGCAGGTGGTGGGAGCTCGGGGGACTGCGAACCCCGAACTCCACCCCCAGGAGTCAGACAAGGCAAACCCCAATTATGGGGAGATGAGTGAACTTGTACTTGCCTGTCTCCCGGAGGGAGGACGGTGCCTGCTGTAGTGGACATTGCTCCTCCCTTTTCCCACCGGATGGTGACAGAGGGCCCCCTGGGAGGACGAGGGGGAGCCGCTCGTGACGGATCTCGGACGGGGCTCGCCGAAGCAGAACTCTGGGCACTCACAGCAGCCGGGGAAGGCATCGAGGTGGAGGGGGCGACAGATGAGACGAACCGGGCACGGAGCGCTGACGGGACAGCAGGAGAAGATGGCCCGGGGGGAGAGGCTGCGGGGATTCCCTCCTGGCGAGACGCCAAGGAGGCGGCTGACTGGGGAGTTGAATCTCTCTGGCGGCCCGGAACAGGATCCGGACAGGGTTCGTGCTGAGGTTTAAAGCTGGTGTGATGACGGTTTCTTGCAGGGGGCGAGGCAAAGGTGAGGGCCGGGAATTGCCGCTCCTGTGCGGAAAATGAAGCGAGAAGGTCGGCGTACTCGGGAAAGTCACACAACGCTGGGTTCCTCTCCACCAGTCTGACTGCTGCCATCACATGCTTAAACTTAACTTCCGGTTTCGGCGCCACACGAGTTGGCTGCCTTTTGCAACAGCGGTTGAATTCTGAGTCTTTTTATCTTCCTTCTTCTTTCTGATCCGGTGATAACTTTCTGATCCGGCACACCTTTCACTCTATATATATCACGGACACACAGATCGCCCCAAAGGTCTCCCGAGTCGGCGGACGGAGCCACTGTCTACAGCAGGAGACGATACAGCAGGGAAGAGATAGCTAGCACTCAACTGCCACCTGCTGCTAACAGAGAAACTCGACATGCTGGGGAACTGAAGCGAAAACGACGCGGGTGCCGGGCTGGAGTTTAGGCGGCGTGCAAGAAATATAAGACAGAATAATAAAGAGTGATGGCAAGAACCAAGCAGACCACCCATAAATCTACTGGAGGAAAAGCCCCCCCAGAAGCAGCTGGCCACCAAGGCTGCTCGGAAAAGCGTTCCGGCCACCGGCGGAGTGAAGAAGCCTCACCGTTACAGGCCCAGTACCGTGGCTCAGAGAGAGATCCGTCGATACCAGAAATCCACGGAGCTGCTCCTCCTTAAGCTGCCCTTCCAGCGCCTGGTGAGGGAGATCGCTCAGGACTTCAAGACCAACCTGCGCTTCCAGAGCTCCGCCGTCATGGCTCTGCAGGAGGCCAGCAAGGCCTACCTGGTGGGTCTCTTCGAGGACACCAACCTGTGCGCCATCCACGCCAAGAGGGTCACCATCATGCCCAAAGACATTGAGCTGGCCCGTTGCATCTGCGGAGAGAGAGCTTAGACTTTCTGCTGCACATCCACCAACCACAATGCGCCGCACTGTGTCTATGTGTATATATATATATTTATAGTAATATGTATATATGTATACAAGCTGCTCTTGTTTTTTCTTGCCTTCTGATTGTTGCTCTGAGTGTTGCTATCCCTGTGCTGTTGCAATCCTGGAATTTCCCCATTGTAGGACTAATAAAGGCTTTTTTTATCTTAATTATCTGCGTGGGGTGAACAGCGGAACGAGCTGCCACCACTCGGTCCCGGATGGAAGCAGCTGTGCGTTGAAGCTTCTCCGGGGGATTCCCGAATGATGACACGCTCCCACAGGGATCACCCCAGGATGGTGCAAACTCCTGGACCGGAATGGAGACAGGGATGGGATCCGGACGTGAGGAGCGAGGATGTCTCCTCTCCGGCTTCCTGCCAGGGTTTCCTCCAGCCCACGGAGTATCTCGCGTTGTGCGGTGATGTCATCCCTCCTCACGCTGACTTCAGGGTGGTCGGCGTAGCGGGGAAGATGATTTAAAATGTCCTCAGCACAGTCCAGGTACCAGCGCACGTCGCTGTGAAAGTCGAGGAGGGAGGTGGAGATGAGCGTTTCATCCACACATTCAAGGGCGTTCGCCAGCTCGTTGCTCTGACTCCGAGCGCGGACCCTCCGCGATGGCATGTTTCCAGCAAGCAGTACCCAGACAGGAAGGAGCAAGTCCAAATGCAAAACTCACCGGAAATGACGTCTCGGTGTGGCGCCTCCGTTTAGGCGTCCTGGCAGCAGTCTACTGTCACGGTGGCCCTTGCGAGCCACCATAAGATGCTAACAAGTCACCGGTGAGTTTGCAATGATGTTTTATTGTGAATACGAACAAAGGATAATACACAGTGACAGAAAGGAATGAGCCACAGTGGGCTAAAACACACAACACTGGATGTAGAAGCCGTAAGGCTGAACAAGCTCACTTACGGTACCAGGTTAGGACGAAGGATGATCATAGATGTGGGATAATAAGGAATATTTGCATCTGAGACGAGGGACGCTCGCTCGACGTCTGATGAGGGATGTTTGACGGAGACTGCTGCATCGGGCTGCATTCAGCGCCCGCCTTAAATGCCGGCCGCTAATGAGCCCTGAATGCACCACAGCTGGCAGGCTTTGACAGCAGGAAGCTCCCCCGAGTGTTGTCACAATAAGAGCCCGGGGAGCCAGAAAGTACTCACTGCTGTCAAGCCTGCAGGAGATGACATATGACCCGAGCGCGGACGAGATCGGTGCTTGGATCATGACAGAGGGTGATAGACAACAGCAAATAACAGGACTTGTGAAATCCACCACAAATAGTTGCAGCTCAAAACAGGAATAAATATTTGTGGAGAGAAGGCGACATTTAAAACTGTCATTAAAAACAAGCCAGACCCCCACCTGAACCAGATGCTCATGGGGAGCTGAAGAAAGAACAGCCGGGAGGGAGGAGCTCAGAGAAGGCGGCGGTCTCACCTGGTTTAACCCACGTTTCTGTCATCAGAAGAAAATCCAAGGAATGTGAAGTAAAAAAGTCATTCAGAATAAAAGTCTTATTTGCAATGGATCTGGTGTTAATCAGAGCCATGCCAATCAAACGTTGATCAGCCTGCTGGGAGGCATGACAGATCAGGTGAAGATTCTCCGGTGTGCAGCCCCTTCTGTGAATCCTCATGGGCCGACAGCAGGGAAGTGGGTATCCGGCCTCTCGGACAGTCGACAACAGCCATCAGTGGCAATAATCCATGGATCCTCATACGTCATAGGCGTTATACTTCCTGGAGAGCTCAGTCAGCGGTCGATGAGGGTTATATGTTGAGGAAGAAGTCAGGTTAGCCCTCAGTCTGCATGGCACGCCGCCTCTCCATCCTCATCTTTTGATGTGGCTGTTTTGAAACAGCCCGCTGGGTGCACGTCTCAGATAGAATGGTATAGACGCTAACAGAGGTGGAGGAGGCTGACCATTAAATTCATAGGTCTAGAATTTGTCCAGAGAATCATGGATGTTTGGAAGAGTCAGGTGATTAAAAACCAGTAGCAATGGCACATTCTGAGCTAAAAGCAATAAAAAGACAACTATACACATAAGACATAGCAGAGGTAGAAGTCCAGCAACAGCCTCTAAATTTATCATGATGATAATTAATAGTTTATATGCAGATGACACTAATCTATATTGTCTTCTTCTTCTTCTTCTTCTTTTGGCTGCTCCCTTAAAGGGGCACTCTCAGAGCAAACATTGCATCTGTAGTCCTCTTTCTTGGCATGAAACCGTACTGCTGCTCACTGATTGTCACCTCTCCTCTTTACCTGGTTTCAACAACTCTTTCCCATATCTTCATAGTGTGGCTGATCAACTTTATGCCTCTGTAGTCACTACAGCTCTGAGCATCACCTTTGTTCTTGAAAATTGGTACCAACTTCTTCTACTTCCTCAGGCATCCTCTCACTTTCCAAGATTGTGTTAAACAATCTGGTTAAAAACTCCACTGCCATCTCTCCTAAACATCTCCATACCTCCACAGGTATGTCATCTGGACCAACTGCCTTTCCATTCTTCATCCTGTTCAAAGCTGCCCTCACTTCTTTATCTATTGTTAAATAATTAAAAGAAGACAAAATGAACCTATTTGACATGCTCTCACTTCTGCCTTGCTAATCCTCAGGACTTCCTTGTTCATCATCTTTCCTTCATCCACCCTCCTCTCTCTCCTTTTCTTTATTCATCAGCTCTTCAAAGTTCTCCTTCCACCTTCTCAACACACTCTCATCATTTGTTCGTACATTACCATTTCTGTCCTTAATCAACCTAACCTGCTGTACATCCTTTCCAGCTACATCTCCGTCTAACCAGTCGATACAAGTCCTTTTCTTCTTGCTTAGTGTCCAGCCTCTCATACAGCTCACTATATGCCTTTTCTTTTGCCCTTGCCACCTCTCTCTTTGCCATGTCTCTAGATTCCAGATACTCCTGTCTACTTTCTTCATCTGCCTGACTATCCCACTTTTTCTTTGCTAACCTCTTCCTTTGAATACTTCCCTGTACCTCCTCATTCCTGTACCTCCTCGGTTCTGGCCGCTCTATGGGTACGTGTCACATTGTATGTATGTTAGTATGTATTTCTGTGTGCTTTGCCGTGCCCATAGCCACTGCCTTCTGGCCGGCAGCAGGGAGGCAGCCTCTTGCGCTCACGCTAGAGTGAGCGCTGTCTAACTGTCTGCTGGTTGGACCACGCCCCCTCTCTATTGCTACCAGCTGTTCCCGTTCCCGTATGCCATCTTCCCACTCCTTGCCCAGGTGTAACCAGTTTGTGAAATCAGCAATGCATGTTGTTAAGGAGCCTGTCTCCAGCCCTGCATTGATGGGTCATTGTACTCCATTGACGGTTTTCGCAGGAAGTCACGTCAACTAAGGACTGTGTTTCACCATGTGCTTTTCGGACTTACTCGACAGCTTCAGTCTCGTGAGTATAATCTGTGTGTGGTCTTTCCCTGGTCTTCTCGCCTAGACTGTTGAGCATCCTGGAGGACTCCATAGCCAGAGTGAATTATAGAAACTGTAACTGTTTGTCTGCTTGCCATTTTAATAAATGTGTGTGTCTGTCATGGTGGCCCTCATGGGCCACCAATAAGACGCACACAAGTCCACCAGTGAGTTTTAGTGAGTTTTATTACGGTGAAAGGGTGTTTACACAAGCTGCTGAGCTGATGACAGAGTCCTTGCAGAACAGGAAGCATAGGCTATCCAGCACACTACGGGTCCAGGGCAGGAAACAGTCACACACAGACAAGCTAGGTAATAATTGCACCTGGACTGCTAAAGCAGGGACTTACAGCATCAATTACACCGGAGGGAATAAGGCTATACAGCTCACTTACTATGCCGGTGAAAAGACGGTCAAGCCCTTAGGCAGCTGAGGTGGAGATAGTCCAGGCATCCGTGACGATGAGTGAACAGGATAACGATCAGTAACGTGACCATTAGCGATCAGACACTGCTGCGTCGTAATGACGCTAGCACACAGCTTAAATAACCCAGGAACTGATGACAGATGACACACAGCTGACCGACCGTTGACAGGCGGAAACCCCTCCGAGCACTTTCACAATAAGAGCCCGGAGAGGCCAAAATACCGCCCGCAGCTGTCAAGGCCGGCAGCGAGACATAACTTTAACCCGAGCGCGAATAAGAACCGACGCTCGGGTCATAACAGTGTGGTGCTAACCGGCATGCAAATCCTCATCCTTTCTCCCCTCGCCATGCGTATTGGAGAAGCGCACTGGAGGGTTCATGACAGGTGAGGGCTGGGCTCAGTCTCCAGTTTTGAGTTTAGTCTTTTCCTGTTAGTTTAGTTCTTTGTTTATCATTATCTGCTGTATTTGGTCTCTGTTGGTTTATAGTTGACTTTATTCGTAGTCTCATCCTTATTTTCCTGTCTATTCATTGTGTCATTTTGTAGTTATGATATTATTTACAGTTGTTGGGGTTGTGTTATCTTATTCTTGTGTTGTTATTTAGTTTCTGGTCTGTGCTTTTATTTTGACAGTGCTTTGAAGCTTCCGGCTGTCAAATTCTGTTTTACGGGCTGCACAGTTGTCTCTTGTTGTTTTTATTGTTTTCTCACTCATGTACCCAAAGCTGTCATCCATCTATGATTGCCTCAGTTTTCTATTTAAGGGCACAACAACATTCCCCTATTGCTGTGTCCTACTATTACATTCCTCAGTTGTTCTCCGCCACACGCTGAGTGGTTCTGATTTTGCTGTTGAGGAGCATGGGAGTGCTCTGGCCAGGTAATTCATTCCGTTCCCACATTCTCTTAGCCATGAGCCCCGCTTCACTTCAGGTGTGCTCTGGCAGAAGTTGTCTCTTTACCCCGGCGTCCCCGAGTGCCTCAGCCAGTATTCCCCAGGCTGTTCACCTCCTTCCTGGTCATGAGCCCCGTTCTCCTCAGGAGCCTTCAATTCATTGTATGTAAGTTTGGTGTTTCTTGTAGTGTTAGTCTTTTTGTTAATAAATGTGAAAAACCTACAGCATGCATTTGGTGCCCTTTGCAGCCCTTAAATAGGGCGATTTATGACACTTCTTCCTTCTGTAACTTCCTCCACTTAATCTTTGGCTCTGCCTTCACTGTTTTTCTCTTCTTGCTTTGCAAAGTCATCCTACAGACTACCATCCATAGCTGTCTAGCTACATTCTCCCCTGCCACCACCTTGCAGTCTCCTATCTCTTTCAGATTTCTCCTTCTGCATAAGATGTAGTCCACCTGTGTGCACCTTCCTCCACTCTTGTAAGTCACCCTATGTTCCTCTCTCTTCTTGAAGTATGTGTTCACCACAGCAATTTCCATCCTTTTTAGCAAAATCCACAACCATCTATCCTTCCACATTTCTCTCCTTAAGACCATACCTACCCAGGACCTGGTCATCACCTCTGTTCCCTTCATCTAGAGGATCTGGAGGATTGGACACTTACCTCTGGTAACGTATCATCACTTTCTGTGATGCTGGCTGTCCGTGTGGTTTGTTCTCCTCACTCTCCTGAGGATTATTGCCTTTAATTGTATTTTAATCACTTTTTCCCCATATACCGTCACCTCTCTCTTCTGTTTAACGAGTCGTGCTCCTGTGTGCACACTCAGTGTCACCTAATCACCCTCTCTAGCCTTCTGTTCACCTTTCATCGGTGTTTGTGTTAGCTTTGGGTTAGCCACTATCTATGACGACGAGCTCTCCTTCCCCTTCTCCTCTGGTGTGCTCTCTCTGTCAGATGTTTAGCTACACCTCTGCCTCTTTTAGTGATAATGGTAAATGTAATAAATGTTGTCTTTTTGAAGCGCTCGAGGCGAGGTTGTCCGATTTGGAATCCCGGCTCCGGTGCGTTGAAACACTGTCAGCACCAGTTAAAAATGATGGTCTTGTGGCACACATATTTGAGATGCTTAGGCTGCATGTGTATATTACTGTTACCTCACGTCTTAGAAGGAACAATAAGTCTGGACCTCCTGGGGATGACAGGAGGGTGTGAAATGTGTCTTTAGAAATGGCTCTGAGAAGACTTCCTGACCACCACGGTTTTAGGTGGAGAAGAGAAGACCTGGGGGGTGATGTATTGTCTCTGGGGATTGAATGACAATGTGAATCTGTACTTTGATGTCCCGGGTATAAAAAGGGGAGATGTGGGAAGCTGGTCCTCTTTTCTGTTTGAGAGGATGTTGGAGACACGTGATTGTTAATAAACCTGAATTGAGAAATAAATTCAGCATCTTCATTTCACGCTCTCCACACTGGTGACCTTAAGACGTATAATGAGCAGAAACAATTCCCCCGAACCAGACTCGCCAGGGTCCAGCCGGGCAAACACAGTCTCAGTCAAGCTACCAGAATTCTGGCAGGACAACCCGGACTCATGGTTCCTCCTGGCCGAAGCCCAGTTCGCTCTTGGGGGAATAACAGCAGATGACACAAAGTTCTACCACGTCATCGCCAAACTCAACAGCCGCACAGCTCGACATGTGCAGAGCCTGGTGCAGCGCCCACCTGGCGACAAATACGGCGGGTTGAAAGCTGTGCTCATTCAGTGTTTCACTCCTTCAGCCCAGGAGAGAGCTGAGAAACTCCTGGCCCTGCACGACTTGGGAGAAAGCACGCCTGTCGACCTGATGGAAGACATGCTGAAGCTGAGAGGCTCAGACGACGACGATTTCCTCTTCACTCACATCTTCCTGAGAACTCTACCATCGCAGACGAGGGCGACCCTGGCGGGCTCTCATTTTGTGACCCAGCGGGACTTCTGCGCGCTGGCCCAGGAGGCGCAGCGGATCCTCAATGCCAGCAGACGGCACACGGCCACCGCAGCAGCGGCAGACCTCGGCGCGATGACCAGGAACAGCAGAGGGCCAGAGGCGATGGAGGCAGACACACCAACAATGGCGGTGGCGAAGCACCGACACCGCGGAGAAGACGACCTCTGTTTTTACCATCGTCGTTTCGCAGAGAGGGCACACAAGTGTATACCACCATGTCAGTTCAAGAGCTCGGGAAACGCCACGACCGGGAGTCGGTAGCAGCTGCGGCCCTCGGTGAACAGAACAAGCTGCTCTACCTGACGGATGCGCGTTCTGGGAGGCACTTCCTCGTGGACACAGGCTCCCAAGTGAGTTTCATCACGCCAACCTACGCTGACCGGCTGGCAGGCCCCGGGAGTCACGGAGCATCAGCGGCGAACGGCTCGAGCATTAAGACCTTCGGTGAAAGGACTCTACTTCTGTCCCTGCACGGCCGCACATATGAGTGGATTTTATTATAGCTGCGGTGAGTTTCAACATGTTAGGTGCTGATTTTCTGTGCTCACACGGGTTGTTGGTTGATCTTCCCAATAGACGCTTGGTTAATACACTCTCTTTTTAGTCTATCCCTTGTGCAGCTCGAGTGTCCCCGCCCACAGCACAAGCCAACGTCGCCACAGCAGGCGGTAAGTTTCACACACTCCTCACTCAGTTCATAGCACTCATGGTTCCCACGTTTTCAGCAGCCGTTGCTAAACACGGGGTGGAGCACTTTATCACTACCGCTGGTCCCCCCGTTTTTGCAAAAGCTCGGTGCTTGGATGCAGCTAAACTGACCATAGCGCGCGAGGAGTTCGCCAACCTTGAAAGGTTGGGTATCATCCGGCGTTCGAACAGCCCATGGGCTTCCCCACTCCACATGGTCCCTAAGGCTGACGGCTCGTGGCGACCTTGTGGTGATTTCCGCAGGTTGAACAACGCTACAGCGCACGACCGCTACCAAATTCCCCATATTCAGGATTTTCCGGTTCATCTGGAGGGGGCGCGCATTTTTTCTAAAATAGACTTGTTCCGTGGTTACCATCAAGTCCCAGTACGCGCTGAGGACATTCCCAAAACAGCGGTAATAACTCCGTTTGGACTTTTTGAGTTTTTGCACATGCCGTTTGGGCTTAAAGGCGCCGCACAAACTTTCCAGCACATGATGGACGCGGTGTTACGCAATCTCCCTTTTGTGTTCGTCTACCTGGACGACATTTTGGTAGCCAGCACGTCCGAAGAGGAACACGAAAAGCACCTCACGGCAGTTTTTCGGAGGTTGGGAGAGCACGGGTTAATAATCAACCCAGCGAAGTGCCAGTTCGGGGTAGCGCAGATTGATTTTTTGGGGCACTGCGTCTCCCCAGAGGGGGCAGTTCCGCTGCCGGACAAAGTGCGCGCAGTAGCAAATTTTTTCCCCCAGCCACAAACGGTCAAAGCACTACAGGAGTTTTTGGGAATGGTGAAAATTTATAACCGTTTCCTCCCCCACACAGCGCAGCTCATGCAACCATTGTATGCCACGCTTAAAAAACAAAAACCCTCAAATGCAATAGAATGGTCCCCGGAGCGGGAGCGCGCATTCTCGGAGGTCAAAAAAGCCCTTGCAGACGCTGCGTTGTTGGCTCATCCAGACCCAACGGCCCGCATAGCGCTCACCACTGATGCACCAGACGTGGCCATAGGGGCGGTAGTAGAGCAGCATGTTGCTGGGGCTTGGCAGCCGCTGCCCTTTTTCAGCAGGACCTTGCGCGAGGCTGAGCGAAAATACAGCGCGTTCGACAGGGAGTTGTTAGCGCTCCACTTAGCCATTCGTCACTTCCAGTTCTGGCTGGAAGGTCGTCGTTTCACCACGTTCGTCGACCACAAACCGCTCACTTTTGCGATGGCCAAGGTTTCGGAACCATTGTCGGGCTGGCAGCAGAGGGAGCTGGCTGCAATTTCAGAATTTACTACTTATATTCAACACATAGCGGGTAAACTTAATGTAGTGGCAGACTGCCTCTCTCGCACCATAACCGCTCCAGTCCGCGCAGAGATAGATTATACTGCCACGGCCGCGGAGCAAAATAGCAGCGCGGAAGCGTACGCGGCCCCAGTCCACGTGGGGATAGATTATGCAGCCATGGCTGCGGATCAGGGTAGCGATGCGGACGTGTGCGCGCTCCAGTCTGGACCAACAGGGTTAAGGCTGGAGTGCAGGAGGCTGCAAGATGGTATGCCCCCCCTAATCTGCGATGTCTCTACCGGACAACCGCGTCTGGTAGTGCCGGCCGTGTGGCGCCGCCGTGTTTTTGACTTGATTCACTCTCTGGCGCACCCGGGGGTGCGCGAGTCGGTAAAAATGGTAGGAGAGAAGTTTGTTTGGCCGAGCCTGTGCAAGCACGTTAAAGAGTGGGCAAGAGCCTGCATGGCTTGCCAGCGGGCCAAAATACACAAACACACTAAAGCCCCCTTAGAGCCGTTTCACATCCCAGCCAAGAGGTTCGATCATGTGCATGTCGACCTCGTAGGCCCCCTACCGTCATCGCAGGGGTGCACGCATCTTTTGACAATGGTGGATCGCACCACGCGTTGGCCTGAAGTGGTCCCACTGGCATCAACCACAGCCGCAGAGGTGGCCCGCGCGTTTTTAACGGCTTGGGTAGCGCGTTTTGGGGTCCCGTCGGATATTACGTCCGACAGGGGGCCTCAATTTGTTTCTGAGCTTTGGTCAGCGATGGCCCGCAGCCTGGGGGTAACAATCCACTGAACTACCGCGTACCACCCCCAAGCTAATGGTTTATGCGAGCGTTTTCATAGGTCATTGAAAGCAGCCCTCAGAGCGTCGCTTACGGATGCAAATTGGGTAAACAGACTACCATGGGTTTTATTAGGGTTGCGTTCTGCACCTAAAGAGGACTTAAAAGCCTCCCCAGCTGGGTTGGTGTTTGCGCAGCCACTCCGGCTGCCAGGGGAGTTTCTTCCTGATAATCCGGCGCCAGAGCGTCCCCCTGCTCAGTGGTCACTGAATGACACGGGAGCGGACATGCTTCCGGGCCCCATTCATCACACTTTTCCACGTGTTTTTGTACTTAAATCTTTAAAAAACGCCAAGTTTGTTTTTGTCAGGCACGAGGCTCAGCGCCCAACCCTGCGACCACCTTACGATGGCCCATATAGAGTGCTGGAGACAGGTGATAAGCATTTTTTGCTAGATTTAGGGGACAGGAAGGAAACAGTTGGCATAGACAGACTTAAACCTGCTTTTGTGATGGCTGATGAAACTGTGCAAGTGGCGAGGGCTCCTCGACACGGCAGACCCCCCAGGGAACATGCCCCAGAGCCCCCTCAGGGATTGACTAACAGTTCTCATCCTCAGATAGCGGATTCACTGCAGGATGGCGCCACGGGAGCGGCGAAGCCCGCTTACAGCAAGTTCGGAAGACGGTTGAAGCCCAGACAGCGTATGGACTGATGTTTGTGATTGTATCATGTTGTGTAGACTATGTTGTATTGTTTCATCTTCGACGTTTGGGGGGGAGGGGGTCATGTGGCACACATATTTGAGATGCTTAGGCTGCATATGTATATTACTGTTACCTCATGTCTTAGAAGGAACAATAAGTCTGGACCTCCTGGGGATGACAGGAGGGTGTGAAATGTGTCTACAACTCAGAGTTGGGACCAAGAAGCAGAGTCGCTGTCTTACACGCCTCTCTGCAGCTCCTCTTCATCCGCCACCCCTCAACTTAGCCCCTATCTTCCCCATCAGAGAATAATTGTCTGCTCCCTCCAAAGCAAATAAAAATATAGTGTATATGCATCCCAAAGTGATTAAACAAAAAGTTGGTAAAACTCAAATTAAACATGAATCCTCGGAATTTAATGACTTGGCCTCTGTTTCTCCTCAAAATTTAAAAATTAAATACAGTTCATTAAATATTAGGTCTCTAACTCCCAAATTTCTGCTAGTCCTTGATCTGTTAATTGATCTTCAGATTGATTTAATATCCCTTACAGAGACTTGGTTAGGGCAAGAGGATTATGGTGGTTTAAATGAATGAACTCCCTCTGGTTATTTAAACTGTCAAAATCCCAGAAGTTCTGGTCATGGAGGAGGAGTAGCGACAATTGACCATTCCAAATTACTAGTTTATGTAAAGCAAAAAACATTATAATTCCTTTGAGGGCCTGGTCCTCAGTATTGGGCATGTTAGCAATTTTAGGCTAAACCCAATTTTCTTTGCCATAGTTTATCGTCCTCCCTCAGCCTACTCAGAGTTTTTATCCGAATTTGCCGAATTCTTAGCTGATTTAGTGCTGAAATCAGATTTAGATTTAGATTATTAATTATAGTAGGCGACTTTAATATACATGTAGATGTAGACAATGATTGCCTTAATATGGCATTTAATTCAATATCAGACTCGATGTTTTTGTTTTTTTTCAGAAAGTAGGAAATTCTACCCATTATCTCCACCACACATTGGACCTTGTTCTGACATATAATAGAAAATCTGGTAGTGTCTCCTCATAACCCTGTACTGTCAGACCATTGTCTGTTAACCTTTGATTTTACTATTTCTGACTATTTTGTTCCAAAAGAAAAAATATTACTACAATAGATGCCTCTCAGATGATGCTATTACCAAATTTATGCAGATCGTTTCCTCTATGCCATGTGTCAACACAACAGAGATAAGCTACAACTTGCCCCTTCTGTAATTGATAGCGTGGTAGATAGTGTTACAGCTTCTCTGTATCAGACTCTAAACAACTCTACTTCCGCTTCTGAGAGAGAGCAGACGCTTTTCTTCCCTCTCCCTCCTAATCCTCTCCCTTCTGATCCCAGCTTGCAATGTCACTCTTCTCCTGGCTGAATCTTAATCCAAATGGAAATTATGGATCTGGAAAGCGGCTTATATGCAATTGTCACCTTTAAAAGAAGAAGCGGGTCAGGGGGAACCCAAGGGAGACTCATGGCATTGGAATTCATGTGTCTGTGTGATTCGACTGAGATTGAACTGATCACAGGATCTTCTGTTTTGGCCCCTGGAGTTTTCCTAGTGTATCGAAATTATCTGGGTGAGCTAATCAAATGCGGACCCCGGCGTAGCTCCCTTAACAAATTCAACAATTCGTCCAGCTGGGGGGAGCACTGACTGTCAGCGGCAGGATTAACATGGAATTTACTACCTGGCATGCATTGAAGAGAGAACGAACTCTCTGGACATGTTTTACCTATGTTTCGGTAGGTGGATAACATCTGTGGATCGCTGAGTGCTCTCCAGAGAATGATCTAAAGTATGATTCAAGCCTGTATGAAATTGAAGCACAGAATCGAAGAGAGAGAAATTTTTTTATTCTCTGAGTGCACTGTGCAGATTTGACCTTGTGTTTTGGTGCCCTTGTTTACATTCCTCCTCGATAAGATAATGCCGGAGAAGTGGCTTATGTCTACCCATACATCAACAATCAGTTGTTGTCGTCAGCGGATTGGTCTCTCGAGGACAATGCCCATGTGCCTTCTGCAAGGAAGAGGAAAAGAGAGACAGACTCTGATCTCTGGTCTTGTTTATAAGTCACATGATTATAACATCTATCCACTGCCTGGAGGCGCCCTCTGCTGCCCACTAACAACTGTTACACTCACACTACACAATGACATGCAAATATACACACACTGCTCTCCCTCCCTCTGCTGTGTGATTGTATCTATTGTCTGCTAATGCATGAGGGTTTTTTTTCTGTGTAGTCAAAATTTGGCTCATATACGAGCGTTTATTCTGATTACTATGTTTTTTTCTCTCTCCTATTGTGTTTTCCTCCCCCTCCCCTCCCCTCTTTACCTCCACTGTTGACAGGCGCCTTGTATGGCGACGCGTCATTGGATGCGCCTAACGTGCGCGTCCAATGTCAAGTCAAATTCCTCGTGTGTTTACTTGTAAATATACTTGGCAATAAAGCTGATTCTGATTCTGATTCTGATTCTGACATGGTGGCCCTTTCAAAAAAGAAAGACTAATCAGAGATTTCTAACTCCTTGGTTCAACACAGAAACTTGTAGCTTAAAACAAAAGATTCATCAATTAGAAAGAAAATGGCGCTCTACTAAATTAGATGAAATCTATTTAACTTGGAGAAATTGTCTTTTAATTAATAAAAAAAATCTCTTAGGAACTCTAGAACAAGTTATTGTTCTGCATTAATAGAAGAGAACAAGAATAATCCCAGGTTTCTTTTCAGCACTGTAGCCAGGCTGACAAAGAGTCAGGACTCTGTCAATCCTAGCATTCCCAGAGAGCTTACTAGTCAGGACTTTATGCACTTTTTCAATAATAAAATTTCATCTATCAGAGGTAAAATCAGTCAGATTCTTCCCACCGTTAACTTAAATACAGTAACTACTAGAACTCTTTCATTTGATATCTGTTTTGATGAGTTTACTCTAATTGATCTTTTGGCGTTAGATAAAATAATTTCCTCATCTAAGCTTTCAACTTGTCTTTTAGACCCTATTCCTACCAGGTGTCACGTCTGGCCCTTACGAGCCAGTATAAGACGCCACAGTCCAGTGAAATTGCACACAGAAGTTTATTTACAGTTCAGGACAAGGGAAGGACAAGATAACTAGCCGCGTGGGCTGAGCAGCAAGATTACCTATTAGCATAACAATGATAATTGACGGCTGAGAAGAGGAACGCTCGCTCGCCATCAGACAAGGAAAAGGACAAGGAAAACAAACGATAACCTCAACAATAGGCACACTTACATGAGGAGGAATCGTGGGAGAACTTTAGGTGAATGTCTAACTGGAATGTTGATGAGACAGCCGCGAGATGCAGTCGCTGGCGCCAGCATTTAAAGCCGGCTGTTAACGACCGCAAATGCAGCACAGCTGCTCAGACTCTGACAGCGGGGAACTCCCGAGCGTTTGACCAATCAGAGCCCGGGGAGCCAGAATGACAACACCGCTGTCAAAGCCTGACAGAAATGGTGTGTGGCCCAAGCGCTCGGGTGTGACACCAGGTTATTTAAAGAAGTCTTCCCATTTATTGGTAGCTCTATTCTTCAAATAATCAATTCTTCATTAACATTAGGCCATGTACAGCAGGCTTTTGAAACTGCAGTAATTAAACCCTTTCTCAAAAAGCCAATGCTGGATCCAGGAGTTTTAGCTAATTATAGACCAATTTCTAATCTGCCTTTAATTTCAAAAATCTTTGAAAGAGTTGTTGTTACGCAATTATTTGACCACTTGCAGGGAAATGGTTTATTTGAAGAGTTTCATTCTGGGTTTAGAATCCATCATAGTACTGAAATAGCTTTAGTGAAGGTTGTGGTGAACACTCAATGGACCTGCTGGACCGGTTCTGATACTAGCATTTTAGGTCAGAACAAAGGCAGAGATCTTAGCCTTGATATGCAAGGCTGGAGACTGTGGGGGGTCCATTAAAGGATGCATGGGAGACAGTGAAAGTTATATCATGGAGAGACATGCATTGTGACTGTCTTTATTATGCAAGGTGGTGAAATGCATTGTGACTGTCTTTATTATGCAAGGTGGTCTGTGGGACATGTGATTTATGAGGTGTGAAGTCCCTGATATTTAAGGACGAGAGTTTATTGACTCTTCATTCTTTTTCTGCTTGGAAATGATGGAGATGTGAATAAACCTGACTCTGAGAAAGAACACTGCCTCATCATTTTCACATCCTCCACAAGGTCACTAATGACCTCCTTATTGCATCTGGTAATGGACTTGTTTCTGTACTTGACCTTTTAGACCTTAGTGCAGCTTTTGATACTGTTGATCATAATATTCTACTTGATAGATTAGAACACCGTGTTGGACTTAATAGAACTTCATTGCAGTGGTTTAGATCTTATTTATCTGATAGGTTCCAGCTTTTTTATGTCAATAATGAATTTTCTTCCAACTCAAAGCTCAGTCATGGTGTTTCACAGGGATCTGTGCTAGGCCCTATTCTTTTTAGTTTATATATGCTTCTGCTAGACAACATTATTAGAAAGCACTGTATACATTTTCATTGTTATGTAGATGACACACAATTATACCTGTCAATGAAGCCAGATGATGGTAATCAATTAGCCAAATTAGAGGCTAACTAACTAACTAACTAACCTACACTTATATAGCGCTTTTCTAGTCACAAAGACCACTCAAAGCGCTTTCATTAATACTAACCCTCTATTCTAAGGGCCTATAGGAAACAGATATCTAGGGACAATTTAGAACAGCCAATTAACCTAACATGCATGTTTTTGGCATGTGGGAGGAAACCGGAGAAATCCCGGAGTAAACCCACGCAACACGGGGAGAACATGCAAACTCCACACAGATCACTGTTGGTCGGGGGCTGGGATCGATCCCACGATCCCCACAATCCCCCCGGCCAAGGGTAAACTGTGCTGCCGCAGTGCTAACCACTGCGCCACCGTGCAGGCCTGTCTTAAGGAAATCAGAGCTTGGATAACTTGTAATTTCCTGCTATTAAATTCAGATAAGACTGAAGTCATTCTTGTTGGTCCAGAAAACCTTAGAAATACCTTTCCAAATCAAACTCTTAGTTTTGATGTGGTTACTCTTCCTTTTAATAGTTCTGTGAGGAACCTTGGAGTTATTTTTGATGAAAATCTGTTTTTCAATTCACATATTAAACTTGTTTCTAAGACTGCCTTCTATCATTTGCATAATATTGCCAAGATTAGGAGCATCTTGTCTCAGAGTGATGCTGAGAAACTGATTCATGCTTTTGTTAGCTCTAGATTAGATTATTGTCTCTCTTTATTATCAGGTTGTCCTAAAACATCTTTAAAAAGTCTTCAGCTGATCCGAAATGCTGCAGCAAGTTTTAACAGGTACTAGAAAGAGAGATCATATCTCTCCGGTTTTGACCTCCTTCACTGGCTTCCAATATAGTTTAGAATTAAGTTTAAAATCCTTCTTCTCACTTTCAAAGCTCTAAATAGGCCCCTTTTTATTTAAAAGATCTGATACTACCCTTTTATCCTAACAAA
This sequence comes from Pholidichthys leucotaenia, assembly GCA_020510985.1. Classification (NCBI taxonomy): domain Eukaryota; kingdom Metazoa; phylum Chordata; class Actinopteri; order Cichliformes; family Pholidichthyidae; genus Pholidichthys; species Pholidichthys leucotaenia. The sequence continues at coordinate 345,816,577 of CM035845.1, forward strand.
CCACTATGTTCCCAAAATGCAGGATTACTTGTAATACCTACAATCTCCAAAAGTACAATGGGAGGCTAAGCCTTCAGTTATCAAGCTCCTCTCCTGTGGAACTCGCTGCCAATCTGGAGTCAGACTTGATCTCTGTTTTTAAGAATAGGGTTAAAACCTTCCTTTTTGATATAGCTTACAATTAGGGAGGGATCATGTGCTTCTGAACCCTCCCTTAGTTATGCTGCTAATAGGTTTAGACAGCTGGGGGACCTCCAATAATGCACTGGGCTTCACTCTTTTCTTCACTCTCAATGAAGCATTTTTGCTGGTCATTGACATCTGTTTGTTCTTTCCCATAGATTGAGTCCCCATCGTGCTGTTTGCTCTCTACATGTCTGTTCTTTTCATCTTCTCTATCCCCTCCCCCCCAGCAAGTCGCAGCAGATGACTGCCCCTCCCTGAGCCTGGTTCTGCTGTAGGTTTCTTCCTGTTAAACGGGAGTTTTCCCTCTCCACCATTGCCAAGTGCTTGCTCACAGGGGATCGCCTGATTGCTGGAGTCTTTCTGCAATTGTGGGGGTTTCCCTTACAGTTGAAAGTGCTATGAGATGACTGTTGTTTTGAAATGGTGCTCTATAAATAAAGTTGAATTGAATTGAATTTTACATGTCCATTAAAGGCTGCTCCAATCACCACTGGATTGTGTTCCAGTGGTGTTGTGTTGGTGTTGTGTTGGTTACCATTTCATCCAACTTACTCCAGAATTCCTTTTCCTCTTCTACCTGACATCCAACTTGTGGGGCATACTCACTGATAACATTCTACATCACACCTTTGACTTACTAGCTTCAAACAAAAATTCTGTCTGACTCCCTCTTTACCTCTGAACACTCTTCACATACTCTTCCTTCAAAATTACTCCTACTCCATTTCTCTTCCTATCTACACCACGGTAGAACAGTTTAAATCCACCTTCAATGCTCCTAGCCTTGCTGCCCTTCCATCTGGTTTCTTTAACACACAGTATATCTGCCTTTCTTCATCATATCAGCAGCTCTCTGCCTTTACCAGTGTTGTAGGATGTGTCTGGTGCATGTGTTTAGATAGGGCAGCTCAGTGCGTGAACGTGAGTGAGTGAGTGTGTGCGCGCAGCCGAGGCGCGCCCCCCCCCGGTGTGTGGAATGGCCCGAAAAGCGAACGGTGTGTGTGATTTGTGTGGATGAGTAGAAAGAGAGCGAGGCGGCCGGAGCAGGTAGAAATTGTTGCTATCAACAATGCGGTATATGAATAAAGCCCCAACGCTTCAGCAAAACGGCCCGTGCTTCTGTGTACCACCATATCCTTTTTAACAAGAGTGAGGTTTACTCGGGAGTTGACCCTGGAGGAAGAGCTGCCTCCGGCCCTGGAGAAGACAGATCTCCCCTGTGTCCCCCAACCACGGTTAGGAGACAAATAGGCAGGAAAGGTTAACACTGGCGACCACGAAGGGACTCTCACGTTGTTAAGAGGGTGGTGAGTACCGAACGCAAAGGACAACAACAACTAGGCCGAGTGACTGTTATAGCAGCTAAGCTAATGCGACATGGCGGCCGCTCGCTATCCCGCCGATATGTACATACAAGAAACGAACTGCTCAAACCCGTTCATGTCGCTAAGTAATGATCAGGAATGCAGACGAGGTACTGTGGAAGCTCATGAATGTCGGGCTGAGATGAAGTGTGGGCATTATAACCCATTTTTGTGTGATGAAAGCTGCGCGGGCACATTTGTTAATGGAGAAGATTTGTTCGCGCCATTCGGCAGCCCCGCTCAATTTGCCCCCACAAATCCCTCTTTCAGAGGCGACAATCAAAGCCACGCCCCCGTGGGAGGCGTAGACATTTACGTGCCCCCGAATCCTGCTCCAAACACATCGTTAAAATTGTATTATGCAGATACAAACCCCTTTGCCACTGCTCACATGAGAAGTTTTGTACACAGCACACCGGCTACTTCCAAGCCAAAAGCAGGTACACTCCCCATGTCTACTCCTTACATCAATTCAGAGGAGACTGAAAAACAGGGGCATTCACCATTGAGCCGTCCCTGTCACTCACATACACATAAGAGCCGCTCTGCGCCCCGTCAGCCTCTTACATCGGACAGTGATGAGGACTATGATCCCAAAGAAAGAGTCCCCACTCTACGCCCAGGCCAGTACGACGGCAGCACACCATGGAGAGAGTTCCTGCGCAGATTTGAGACCTGCGCAGAGGCAAATCACTGGTCAGAAAAGACAATGGCCATCCAGCTGAAATTCTGCCTTGTTTTTGCTGCAGGCGCTATCATCCACAGAAACCCTCGTTCATCCAAATGGGACTACCGCCGCCTGCTGGAAGAACTCGAAACTGCATACGACCCTTCCTCATATCACTCAGCGGCTGTGGCAGTGGAACTGAGGCAAAGAGTACGCAAAGTTGGTGAGGCCCTTCATGTGTTCAGAGATGACATTTATGGGAAAGTAGCTGTAGCTTATGGAAATTGGCCAGAGGCCGAGCAAGATGCTATAGCTGTTGAAGTTTTCACAAATGGCCTGGGCGATGCAGAGCTAATCCAAAAACTGTTAGAAGAACGTCCAGCCACACTAGCTAGAGCTTATGAGATAGCCCATCACCATGAAACCACAAAGAGAGCTGCGTCCTATATCACCAGCGTCATGCAGCCAGGGGCCCGTAACCTCACTGAATGCAGGCCCCGGGCTGCTGTTGTCAGAGAAAGAGACGAGAATGAGACTGTAACTGCCACTACACCTGCAGCTAGCTCCTCACCCAATCGCTTTGCCCCACACGCGTCTGCAAAAACACCAGGGCAACACAAGAACTTTAAAAAGGGTGACATTTGCTGCTATAACTGTAAGGGCTGGGGTCACAAACAGAGCCAGTGTTCATCCCCTCAAAGAAATGCAAAGACTTTCATTCCAAGCACTCCCCAGGGAAGCCCACAGGCCACTGTGCTCCACTTTAAAGGCCAGAGTCGTGACATGAGCATCCACATGCGCATATATGAACTGGAGGTGTGCGCAGTCTTGGACAGTGGAGCGCGGAGGAACGTGCTGCCCCTTCACCATTACAATGCCATTCACCAAGACATGAGACCCCCACTACAGTCATCCATCGTGGAGACTCTGCTCGGGGTGGGACCAGGAGACGTGCTTGTGTGTGGTGAGGCCAAAATACCTGTCAGTATTAACAGCTGTCAAGTTGAAGTGGACTTCCTCGTGGCGGACATAACGGGCAATGAAGTACTGCTAGGCCACCCATTCCTCACCCAAGCCGAGGCCCGCCTTGATTTTGGTAAGCGCCGCGTAGTTCTGTTTGGAGAAGAAGTGCCATACTTTCACCCAGAGACTGTCCCAAAGTTGCATGCTGTGAGAGTAGCCAGAACTGTCGTGGTTGAACCTGGACAAGAGTACCTAGTCAAGGGCACTGTGCCTTGTGGCAAAGCAGCTCAGGGAGACATGGTGCTCAGCCCCACAAAAGGCTTTGTTGAGAAGCACAAAATACTCATTGCCAGGGTCCTAGTCAATGCTCAGCCCACTAATGTTGTCCCACTACACCTCTTTAACCCTGGCAACAAGGTTGTCACTATTAAAGAAGGTGCCATTGCAGGCCTCCTCCAGCCAGCTGAAGCTCTTCCCCCGCCCAGTGCCTCCACAGCGACAGACTTCCCAGCTAGCTCCCCTTCAGTCCCAGACCACCTCCAGGAGCTCTATGCCCAGAGTTCCACCGAGCTTAATGACAATGAAAAACTTGAACTGTCTAACCTGTTGTGTGCCTATGAAAATGTGTTTTCCAGAGGCCCCGGTGACCTGGGACGGACCAGTCTTGCGCAGCACAACATCATAACCTGGCCTGGAGCTCCTGTGAAGCAGCCCCCTCATCGCATGGCTGGGGAAAAGCAGCAACACGCAGACCAGCAGATCCGTGAGAACCTCCAGAACGGCCTTGCCACCCGCAGCCACAGCAGTTGGGCCTCACCGATTGTTATGGTACGTAAAAAGAATGGGACTTACCATCTTTGTATAAACTATAGAACACTCAATGACCGCACCATCACTGACACGTACCCGCTACCCCGCATCCAAGACACATTAGACACCCTCGCCACCGCCAAATGGTTCAGCACCTTGGACTTTGCTTCAGGTTATTGGCAAGTTGAGCTGACTCCAAGAGCTCGCCACGCAGCCGCCTTTTGCACCCAAAATGGGCTGTTTGAATGGAACGTTATGCCGTTTGGGTTATGCAATGCGCCAGCGAGGTTTCAACGCCTTATGGACCGCGTCCTTGCCGGCATGCAGTGGGAGACCTGCCTCGTCTACCTGGATGACATCATCGTGCTGGCCAAGGATGTGTCCAGGATGCTGCAGCGGCTGAGTCAGGTGTTCCAGAGACTTAAACATGCAAACCTCACACTAAAACCAGCCAAATGCTGCCTCTTCCACCGCCAAGTGGCTTATCTAGGTCACATTGTGTCTGAGCACGGTGTAGCCACTGACCCCAATAAAGTCCACAAAGTCCAAGCTTGGTCCACTCCCACATTGGTTCAAGAGGTCCGACATTTCATTGGCCTCGCCTCCTACTATCGCAGGTTCGTGAAAGACTTTACCTCTATTGCCGAACTGTTACACAACCTGACAAGGAAAAACGCACATTTCCAGTGGCACGCTGAACACCAAGCTGCTTTCAACACGCTCAAGCACCGCCTCACCACAGCCCCTGTCTTAGGCTACCCACTGGACCATGGTGAAATGATCTTGGACACCGATGCTAGTGACACAGGCATCGGCGCCGTCCTCTCACAGATGCAGGATGGCGCAGAACGTGTGTTGGCATACGGCAGCCGCAAACTAGCCAAAGCTGAACAGAACTATTGCACTACAAGAAGAGAGCTGCTAGCCATTGTCGATTTCACATCACATTTTCGGCAGTATCTACTTGGGCGGCCTTTCAAAGTACGTACCGACCACAGCAGCCTGCGTTGGTTAACCCGAATGAAAGAGCCAGAAGGTCAGTTAGCCAGGTGGCTTGAGAAGCTAGCAGAGTACGAGTTTGAAATCATTCATCGCCCAGGTCGCTTACACACTAATGCTGACAGTCTCCCCCGCAGGCCATGCCGCCAGTCCTGTCCTTGTAAAATGCAGGACCCCTCCTCACGGCCGAGAATCACAAACCACCAAGCCATTCAGTGTGAACTGGACTCCGACACCAGCTCCCTGTCGCTGAGTCCGGTGGGGGTAGAGACATGCCCTACAACTACAGCTGTGAGTCTGGTGGGGGTAAGTGCAGGCAGCTTTACCGATACAGACACTTTAAAACAAAAAGAGACAATTTATGTGACGAATACAAACGAGACCACACTGTTTCCTGGCTGGACTATGGAAGAGTTGTGCCAGGCCCAAGCCGCTGATACAGACATTGCACCAATAAAAGCTTAGTTAGGGGCCATCAGTGAGCGCCCTCCCTGGACTACAGTCGCCCCTTGCAGTCCAGCCACCAAAAAATACTGGAGCCAATGGAAAAGACTGTATTTCCGAGATGGAGTTCTGGTCCGCCATTTTTACTGTTTGGACGACACACAGTACTACCCCCAAATTGTCCTGCCACGCAAAATGCAACCCGACATCATGTGCCAGATGCACAAGGGGCCAATAGGTGGACATTTTGGTATTGAACGGACTGTGGCCAGACTTCAAACCAGATACTACTGGTACCACATGAGTGAAGACGTGGCCCTCCGGTGCCGGACTTGTACCAACTGTGCATGCAGAGCCAGACCCCACAAAACGCCACAAGCGCCCATGGGAACTGTCAGGGTCGGAGCCCCCATGGAGCGTATTGCACTGGACATTATGGGCCCACTCAATGAGACAGAACGCAAAAACAGCTATGTGCTCGTAATACAGGAGTATTTCACAAAATGGGCTGAAGCATTTCCTATCCCAGACGAAAAGAGAGAGCAAAAGAGGCAGAGCAGCGGTATAAAACATACAAAAATAAGTTAACATATATAATAAGATGTAGTAAAAGAGACTATTACAGTAAAGAACTGGAGAAAAACAAAGACAATATTAAAAATACATGGACAATACTTAACAGTATCCTTGGAAATAAAAGCAGAAATACAAACAACCCAACCAATATTCCAAAAAATAATAAAACGACTCAGAGTGTGAATGTAGCCTCACCTGCAGATGAATTTAATAACTTTTTTGTTAACATTGATCCTAATTTGGCTCGAGAAATACCCACTACGGTGCCTGCAGGTGATACAATATGCAATAACACTGCTATAAAAGACTCCATCTTCATAAAGAACACAGACGAGAGAGAGGTCATTGAAATTGTTAAATCGTTTAAAAGTAAAACATCTACGGACTGTGATGGTATTGACATGCTCTTAGTCAAAACTATTATTGAATGCTTAGTGAAACCACTGACGTACAGTATATCTGCAACCTGTCTCTCCAAACAGGTATATTTCCCAATGCAATGAAAATAGCTAAAGTAATTCCGATATACAAGACGGGCGATAGAGGGGAATTCTCAAACTATAGACCAATTTCACTATTACCTCAATTTTCCAAGATACTTGAAAAAATATTCTATGAGAGAATTGACAACTTCAAACTGAAGAATAATTTATTGTGTGAGCAGCAAAATGGGTTCAGACACAAGAGGACAACTGCATTTGCTCTAATGGAATTTATAGAAAAAATATCAACAGTCATTGAAAATAAAGAGTATTCAGTTGGAGTATTCCTGGATCTTAAAAAAGCATTTGATACAGTGGATCATAATTTATTATTAAAGAAACTACAAAATTGTGGTATTAGAGGGGTAGCACTGTCCTGGTTAAGTAGTTACTTAAAGAATAGATATCAGTATGTATGTGTTAGTAACAAAAACTCACAGTTACTGAAGGTTACTTGTGGAGTCCCACAGGGTTCAGTTTTGGGGCCATTATTATTCAATATGTATATAAATGACATATGTAAGGTTTCAGAAAAAATGGACTTAATATTGTTTGCCGATGACACTATCTATTATGCAGTGGAAACAATCTGGAACAACTTCTGGATACACTCGGAAAGGAATTAGGAAAGCTTAAACTGTGGTTTGATTCAAACAAATTAACGCTCAATTTAAGTAAGACAAAATTTATAGTCTTTAACAACCATCACAACAACTCAGTACCTAAACTCAGTGTAAATGGTGTAGAGATTGAAAGGGTATCCGAAACTAAATTTCTTGGAGTAATAATTGATAATAGACTGTGTTGGAAGTCACATATTAATTATATTAAAGGTAAAATATCCAAATCAATTGCAATATCACACAGAGTGAAATATTTGCTGAATCAACCCACACTATACACCTTGTATCATTCTTTAATACTCCCATACATGACATATTGTAATGAAGTATGGGGAAATACATATAAAACTAGAAAAGCACTCGGAGAGCGCAGACCTCCGCCAAGCGGCACAGTTCCCTCCATACAGTGTTTGTGTGTACGCTTTCAGATTCCCTGAGCATGAAAAGATATGAGTAGCAATTGGATTCACAATGATTATTTGTTTATTTGACATGGACAGTGCAATAAACAGACAATTAATGAATGACAATCAATGTGATAGTGATAGGATTAGTGGGTCAGTAGTGTAAAACGGGGCTATAAGGGACGGCGGGTTGATAAGGGACACTTTTCTGGGAAATGTTTTAAATGTAATTCTGCTTTTTTTATTTTGAGCAGGACGCGGAGTTGTGTTGTTATTGTCAAATATCCATGAATCCTTCATCAAATCTAGGCAGAAGCAAAATTAAAAAAGCAGAATTACATTTAGAAAAGTGTCCCATATTACCCCGCCGTCCCTTATAGCCCCGTTTTACGGTTGTAAAAGCATTGCCTCCTTGACGGAGGTAATAAACTGAAGTGTTGGTGTGTCCATCTCCTCCACTGACGGATGCAGATTGGTTAGACAGGTTGACGTGGGTTTTATATTATATTGGGGCTGCGCTCAGCGGCAAAACAGAATTTAGAGTCTTCCCCGGCAGAGAGGTGGTTTTTACGCAGCGCCTATAGCTGGGCGGGGAATTTGTGGCAAATAATCGGGCGGCGGACAGGTGGCCGTGTCAGGTTTTGCAGCGTGGCGAAAAGCGGGCCCAGGCCAGCAGTGTTTTCCGCGTGCTTTTGTGCCTAAAACGTTGAAGAAGGCGGAGTTTGTGTTGGTCAGACACGACGCCCAGCGCCGTCCATTGCGCCTGCGCACATGTTGAAAATGGCCATATGTCACAGTGTGGAAAAATGCTTTAAAAAATTCCTGTATGCAGACGGTGATGCGGATCATCCCCAAAATTTAATCAGTTCTTCCTTGTACCATTTCCAACAACGCCTGAAAGTTTCATGGAAATCCGTCCAAGACTTTTTGAGTTATCTTGCTAACCAACAGACAGACAGACAGACAGACAAACAGACAAACACACAAACCCTGGCAAAAACATAACCTCCTCCTGGCCTTTTCGGCCTGGTGGAGGTAACAAACATATATCCAGTCTTTATGCTTCAGAAGAGAGCTATTAGAATAATAAACAAAGCAGCTTACAGGGAACCAACAAACCCACTTTTTCTTAAACTAAAAGCTCTCAAGTTGAAAGATCTGGTTGACTTTAAAACCGCAATAATAATGTTTAAAGTGAAGAATTTATCACTGCCCGCAAATATCCAAAAGTTGTTCCAAATAAAGGAGAAACGATATCACTTCAGAGGAACATGTATATTTCAAAAGCCTACAGTGAGAACAACCACCAAGCAACACTGTGTTTCAGTGCAAGGAGTCAGATTATGGAACGATTTTGGACCTGAATTAAAATCATGTACAACGCTTGGACAATTTAAACAAAAACTAAAGGAAGAAATACTCCAAACATATATACAAGATGACATGTAAAATCACATAAGGATTGACATATCCAGCCTGTGTTGTGTTGTAGCTTAGTTTTTTGTTTTTTTGTTGTTTTTTTGTTGTTTTTTTCTTTTGTCACATTTGGTCTTAGCTTTGTTCTGAATTGTAATCACTCTTGTTTTGTTTTTTCTTTGGAATTCTTGGATGGAATATGGGTGGGCAATATAAACTGCGGCTTCAGCCATCACCCATTTCGGATAACTTTTGTTGAACTGTATAATCAGAGGAGTTACTGTCTAATTTGACCTCGTTGGATTTTATTTGCCCCTTTCACTATACTATTCAGTTCCTTTTAACTTGTACTATCCGAAATAAAGATTCATTCATTCAAAAGGCTGTCACCGTGGCACGCGTTGTTGCAACAGAATGGCTGTGCCGCTTCGGAATGCCTCACTCTTTGCACAGCGACCAAGGGCGCAATTTTGAATCAGAGGTGTTTCAAGAAATGGGCCGTCTATTTGGCATTGAGAAAACCCACACTACGCCATTCAGACCACAGTCAGATGGCCAGGTTGAGCGTTTCAATGCCACACTTCAAAAGATCCTGGCCTCTACTGCAGAACGTTGTCACTGGGATTGGGACCTGATGACCCCATATGCAGTTATGGCCTACAGAGCGACCAAGCACAGCGCCACTGGTTTTACCCCCAACTATATGATGTTCGGATGTGAAATAAATGAGCCAGTGGACCTTGTAGCCGGTCTGCCCCCGGACTCTGACCATGCACCCTCAGCCCCAGAGTATGTGCAACAAATATGCGAGCGGCTGGAGCTGGCTCACAACATTACTCGAGAAGCCCTGGGTGAGTCAGTCACATGTGCAAAAAGACAATATGACAAAAACGCTTGCCACACACAGTGCAAAGTCGGAGACACAGTGTGGTACCTCATCAAAGGAACACGGCATGTCAAAAACAGGGTCAAAAAGTTCCTCCCCTCCTACAAAGGACCCTTCTTTGTTATGGGACAGTTGGATGATCTAGTCTACCGGATCCAAAAGAGCCCCAGAGCCAAAGTCAAAGTCGTCCACCATGACCAACTGAAACACTACCGCAGCCGTGAGCAGCTGGACAACACTTGGGTCCTGGACCAAGCCCAGACTTGGACACCTTCTGAGATCTTGCCACCAGCTTCACTGGATGCGCCTAACGTGCGCGCCCAATGTCAAGTCAAATTCCTTGTATGTTTACTTGTAAATATACTTGGCAATAAAGCTGATTCTGATTCTGATTCTGATTCAGCTGTGGAGGGGGACCCAGCAGACCAGGACCTCAGCCTGTACAACTTGTTCGCTACTGCCTCCAGTGATGGCCCCAGCAATTCCCGGCCGTCCACTCCACCTGCTAATGCTCCCAATGTGATCGGGTCTCTTCCATCTACTCCTTCCCATGTGATATTTGACCATGGTGGGAGTGCGGTGGGAGAGCCACACCATCAGGCTCAGCACATGTCACGGCCCAAACGTCGGCGCAGAGGACCGGACCGTTACGGGGACTGGGTTACTGAGTGAGCCAACTGTAGTAGTTCATATTTGCACTAGAGACTCTCCAGTATACATTTTTAGACTCTAGTCTAGTTCTAATGTTCTATATGTTTGTTTAAAAAAAAAGGCTGAAGAGACAATGCTTTCATATACCTACATGCACTTTGTTTCTTTTGAATGTATTGTATTCTGATTAGTTAGACAGTATTACTCCCGGTCGCCAAGAAATAGGTTTTAAAAGTATAATGTACTCCTTGTTTAATTAGAAACAATTGTATTCCAATGTATTTGTCCCTCATGTTTTCACTGCTAAACGAGCTAATTTCTTCATCACTGCATAGACACTTGTCATTATAGTATAACCTACCTATTTGAATGCCTGTAATATATTGGACACTGCTATCTCTTCACATTTTTTTTTAGGTCTACAGATATAGAGATTGTGCACCAGTTTTATATTGTTTGGATGGAATGGAATTAGTATTAATTGCCAGTCCATGGTGGGGGTAGTGTTGTAGGATGTGTCTGGTGCATGTGTTTAGATAGGGCAGCTCAGTGCGTGAACGTGAGTGAGTGAGTGCGTGCGCGCAGCCGAGGTGCGCCCCCCGGTGTGTGGAATGGCCCGAAAAGCGAACGGTGTGTGTGATTTGTGCGGATGAGTAGAAAGAGAGCGAGGCGACTGGAGCAGGTAGAAATTGTTGCTATCAACAGTGCGGTATATGAATAAAGCCCCAACGCTTCAGCAAAACGGCCTGTGCTTCTGTGTACCACCATATCCTTTTTAACAAGAGTGAGGTTAACTCGGGAGTTGACCCCGGAGGAAGAGCTGCCTCTGGCCCTGGAGAAGACAGATCTCCCCTGCGTCCCCCAACCACGGTTAGGAGACGAATAGGCAGGAAAGGTTAACACCAGTCATAGTTCCTACATTTAGCATCCCTACTCTCACTTCCACGCTTCTACCTTTCCTTTTTTCTCTGTCCATCATAACAGTCCTTCCCCCTCTCCTCCTCCTCCATCTTCAACCAACAGTAGCCCAATTTCCACCGGCACCCTGTTGATTAACAGCACCGGTGGCGGTCGTTGTTAATCCAGGCCTCGACTGATCCAACATGAAAGTTTCATTCGTCATGATCCACATGTTTGATATGGCAAAGATTTTACGTCGGATGCCCTTCCTTGCACAACTCCCCATTTACCTGGGCTTAGGACTGGCACTAGGAGTACACTGGCTTGTGCACCCCCTGTGGCTGGGTTATGACACCAATCTATATCTGTATGATGAGAATTAATCGTTTTATGCAGATGGCACCAATCTATAGCTGTGTGATTATAATTAATAGTTTATATGCAGATGGCACCAATCTATCTGTATGATGACAATTATTAGTTTATAGGCAGGTGACACTAATCTATATCTATATGATGATAATTAATAGTTTATACACAGATTACACTAATCTATAGCTGTATGATGGCAATTATTAGTTTATACCAGGGGTGTCTAATCATGTGGCATGGAGGGCCAAGACCCTGAAAGCTATACCTCAAACCAATGTGTTCAACAGCAGATTTCACTGAACATCTTCCCACGGATTGCTGATCAGTGAAAACACCTGCTGAAGAAACTGGGTAGAAGAGAAAACCTTCAGGGTTTCGGCCCTCCATCGTACATGATTTCACACCCCTGGTTTATACGCAGATGACAATCATCTATATCTATGATTATTATTAATAATTTTTTATCAAAAATCAATCAAATCAAATCAACCTTTATTGTCATATTGCTGTACATACAACTGTAGTGCAGGCAAGATGAAATTGCGTTTCTCTCGGCATCCATATAAGTAAAAAGAACATGATTTAAGACACACTCACACATATCCTCACCCCCCACCCAACCACATCCATTCACACATCCCTGAGACATACAGTGGGGCAAAAAAGTATTTAGTATTTTTTTTTGTCACGTTTTGTCTTAGCTTTGTTATGAATTGTAATCGCTCTTGTTTTTCTTTTGAATTCTTGGATGGAATATGGGTGGGCAATATAAGCTGCGGCTTCAGCCATCACCCATTTCGGATAACTTACAGTGGGGCAAAGAAGTATTTAGTCAGCCGCCAATTGTGCAAGTTCTCCCACTTAAAAGATGAGAGAGGTCTCCAATTTTCATCATAGGTATACCTCAACTATGAGAGACAAAATGAGAAAAAAAAAATCCAGAAAATCACATTGAAGGATTTTTAACAAATTAATTGGTAAATTCCTGAGTAAAATAAGTATTTGGTCACCTACAAACAAGCAAGATTTCTGGCTCTTACAGACCTGTAACTTCTTCTTTAAGAGGCTCCTCTGTCCTCCACTCGTTACCTGTATTAATGGCACCTGTTTGAACTCAGCATAAAAAACAGTATAAAAAACACCTGTCCTCAACCTCAAACAGTCAGACTCCAAACTCCACTATGGCCAAGACCAAAGAGCTGTCAAAGGACATTAGAAACAAAATTGTAACCCTGCACCAGGCTGGGAAGACTGAATCTGCAATAGGTAAGCAGCTTGTTATGAAGAAATCAACTGTGGGAGCAATTATTAGAAAATGGAAGACATACAAGACCACTGATAATCTCCCTCGATCTGGGGCTCCACGCAAGATCTCACCCCGTGGGGTCAAAATGATCACGAGAATGGTGAGCAAAAACCCCAGAACCACACGGGGGGACCTAGTGAATGACCTGCAGAGAGCTGGGACCAAAATAACAAAGGCTACCATCAGTAACACACTACGCTGCCAGGGACTCAAATTCTGCAGTGTCAGACGTGTCCCCCTGCTTAAGCAGTACATGTCCAGGCCCTTCTGAAGTTTGCTAGAGAGCATTTGGATGATCCAGAAGAGGATTGGGAGAATGTCATATGGTCAGATGAAACCAAAATAGAACTTTATTGTAAAAACTCAACTTGTCATGTTTGGAGGAGAAAGAACACCATACCTACTGTGAAGCATGGGGGTGGAAACATCATGCTTTGGGGCTGTTTTTCTACAAAGGGACCAGGATGACTGATCTGTGTAAAGGAAAGAATGAATGTGGCCATGTATCATGAGATTTTGAGTGAAAACCTCCTTCCATCAGAAAGGGCATTGAAGATGAAACGTGGCTGGGTCTTTCAGCATGACAATGATCCCAAACACACCGCCCGGGCAACGAAGGAGTGGCTTTGTAAGAAGCATTTCAAGGTCCTGGAGTGGCCTAGCCACTCTCCAGATCTCAACCCCATAGAAAATCTTTGGAGGGAGTTGAAAGTCCGTGTTGCCCAGCGACAGCCCCAAAACATCATTGCTCTAGAGGAGATCTGCATGGAGGAATGAGCCAAAATACCAGCAACGGTGTGTGAAAACCTTGTGAAGACTTACAGAAAACGTTTGACCTCTGTCATTGCCAACAAAGGGTATATAACAAAGTATTGAGATGAATGTTTGTTATTGACCAAATACTTATTTTACTGAGGAATTTACCAATTAATTCATTAAAAATCCTTCAATGTGATTTTCTGGATTTTTTTTTCTCATTTTGTCTATCATAGTTGAGGTATACCTATGATGAAAATTGGAGACCTCTCTCATCTTTTAAGTGGGAGAACTTGCACAATTGGTGGCTGACTAAATACCTTTTTGCCCCACTGTACTTGAAAAAACTAACCAGAACTATAATATACAAATAATATACACAATGTCTGTAGGTGCAGTAGTATGTATGAGAGATTCCTGATCAACTGTTCAGCATCCTAACAGCTTGTGGAAGGAAGCTGTTAATCAGTCTGGTGGTTCTGTGTCTGATGCTCCGGAATCGTTTTCCAGATGGCAGAAGTTCAAAGTGTTTATGCAGAGGGTGAGAACGGTCCTTGACCATGTTCAGTGCCCTGCTCCTGCAACGGTTCTGAAAAAGTTCTTGGACAGAGGGGAGTGAGACTCCAATTACCCTCTCAGCTCCCTTAACTATCCTCTGCAGGGTTTTTTTTGTCTGACATACTACAGCTGGAGTACCATGTAGCAATGCAGTATGTCAGAACACTCTCCACCACACCTCTGTAGAAGGTCCTGAGGATGCAGATGGGGAGAGAGGCCTGTTTGAGTTTCCTCAAGGAGTGCAGTCTCTGCTGGGCCCGCTTCCTGATCCCCAAGGAATTCTTGCTCCAGGTCAGGTCCTGCGAGATCTGCACTCCGAGGATCTTGATGTTCTCCACTCTCTCCACTAAACGGCCGCCGATGCTGAGGGGGACGTGTTCAGGCTGTGACCGCCGGAAGTTGATAATCATCTCCTATGTTTTGTCCACGTTGAGCACCAGATTGTTTTTCCTGCACCAGCCCTCCAGGTCTCTCACTTTTTTCCTGTACATTGATTCCTCATCCCTCTGAATAAGTCCCACCACCGTGGTTTTGTCTGCAAACTTGTATAATCTGGTTCCCCTGGTGTCTGGATACACAGTCATGTGTTAGAAGTGTAAACAACAGTGGACTGAGTGCACAGCCTATGCAGATGACACCAATCTATATCTGTATTATGGCAATTATTAGTTTATATGCTACTACTACTGGTTGTTATTCCTGTGGAGTTTAACGACGAATGTCGTTCATGGGCACACAACCCACTGTGGTGGGAACATTGTATGCTGCAGTGGCAGCAGAAGAAGAAAGGATTTGGGCTTGAGGATCAGCAGCTGAAGTAGCATTGGCAGCATGCTTTTGACTCTCCTGAGTTGTCTCCTCAGCCAGATTGTTATTGATCAGGGAGACAGAGCCTCTGACAGCAGATCTCCCCCAGAGATGGTTACTTGCTCCAACCTCCCAGGAGTTGATGTCGATGGTGCAGACTTTCAGTTGTCTTTGGAGAATGTCCTTGAGTCTGAGCTTGGGTCTGCCTCGGTTTCTTGTACCACTGATGAGTTCACCATAGAAGACAGCCTTCGGAAGCTGCGAGTCATCCATGTGGACTCCATGGCCACTCCATCACAGTTGACTCTGTGAGAGCAGTGCCTCAACACTGGGTATGCCTGCTTGTCTTACTTCCACATCAGTAATCCGCTTTTGCCAGCTGATCTTAAGATGTTTCAGCTAGTTCATCTGAGTGCGCTAGAGTCTCTTAATGTGACAACGATACAGGGTGTAGGTTTCAGAACAGTTGAGCAGGCAGGTGAGGACCACTGCGTGGTACACCTTGTACTTAGTTGCTAGCCAGATGCCATGTCTCTTCCATACTTTGGACTGCAGCCTCTCATATGCTGCTGTGGCCGCACTGATGCACCTTTCCACTTCTTTTTCCAGGCTGTTACCACTGGAGATTGTGCTGCCGAGATAAGTAAACCTGTGCACAGTTTGAAGTGGGTTTCCATGAAAGGACAGCTCTGTATCGGTTTTGGCAGCGTGTTTAAAAGGCTGGAGCAAGACCTCAGTCTTTCTGGTGTTGATAGTAAGACCAAGGCTTTGAGCATTTGAATGGAAGGAATCGAGCATGGCCTGAAGCTCAGCCTCAGAGTGTGACACCATGGCAGCATCATCTGCATAAAGAAGCTCATGGTACAGGCAGTTCTGGTCAGGGTCTTTGCCTTAAGATGTTTGGCATTGAAAAGTATTCCATCTGACCGTGTTCTGAGATATACACCACCATGCTTTGGACACAGTTCTAATACAGCACTGAGGTAGCTAGAGAACAGGGAGGGAGCTAGCACACAGCCTTGCTTGACTCCTTGATTCACAGTGAACTGGTCTTAGAGTGTGTTGTTGAGAGACTTGGGCCATCATGTGGAAAGTTGAGAAATGAGGCTGATGATGCCCTCAGGCCAGCCATAGCAACACAGGAGAGACCAGGGACACTCCCTGTTCATCCTATCAAAAGCTTTGGTGAAGTCAATGAACACGCAATGTGAAGATCATGTCAATGGTCAATCTCAATTTATGAAAGTCACACTGTGACTCAGGGAGAACTGCGTCGAGGAAAGGTTTGAGGCACTCTAGAATCACTCTTCCAGTGACTTACAAAAGTGAAATGCCCTTCTAGTTGCCACACTCTTGCTTGTTGCCTTTCTTCTAGATGATGAGGATGACAGCAGCATCTTTGAAATCTTGTGGAACGAACCTTTCATTCCAAATGGCTGATAGTGCATCATATAGAGCACAGATGATCTGTTGTCCTCCATTCTGGTAGATCTCCGTATGGTTACATCCATTCCGGGAGATTTATTTGAGGCAAGGCTGCATATAGCCTGTCACACTTTGTCTATGAGCAAAGGGTCATTAGCACTGAAAAGCACTGGATGCTACCAGATTCTATCAAGTATCGTGATAGCAGCATTTGATCTTTGGTTCAAGAGGTCATCCAAGTGTGTCCTCCATTGATTAAGAATGCCACCCTGTTCAGTCAGGAGGGTAGTGCCATCAGCTCCAACCAGAGGGCTGGACTGAGTACCTCTGTGATCAAAAACAGTCTTCAGTGCTTGATACTAGCTTCTGGTGTCCCCCATGTCTGCCATTCTCTGGATTTCTTCAGCTTTCCTATCCCAACACTCTTCTTCCATGTCTCTAAGCTTGCGTTGAAGTTCTGCCTTCACTTTAGTGAACTCGGATTTAGTTCTCTGGCACCTTGGCTTGGCAAGAGAGGCCTGGTGAGCTTTGTGCTTATCCTTGATGAGCTCTGAAATATTGGAATCAGAGTCACCAAACCAGTCCTGATTCCTCTGCTTTAGGTGCCCCAGTACTTCCTTAGCAGCTTTGTAAAGACATGACCTGAAATTCTTCCACTTCTCAACAGCAGTGAAGTTCTTGGTGGTTGGCGAGAAGTGCTGACAGAAGTTAGTATAGAGATCTTCTCGAGCACTGGCTTCTCAAAGTAATTTGACATTAAGCTTCTTGCTTGGATGTGGGGCTGTTCTCTGTCTAGGCTAGTGGATGGAGACCTTGAGCCTACACCTTATCATGTAGTGGTCAGTGTTGCATTCTGGGCCTCTCATGGCCCTAGTAATGCACATGTCATGGGCTTGTTCTGGATTATCAGAATGTAGTCCAGAAGATGGGCATGTCCAGATCGTGGGTGTCTAGAGGAGAAGTGATGATCATGCATGCCCTGCAGACTTGATCCCTTGGGGTTACCATACCAGAAGAAGGTGTGGGTCTTTTCTCTCTTTTCTCCTGTGTTTGAGAGCCTCATCTCTGGGAGAGCAACAATGTCCACGCCGAAGACATCGAGCTCCTTGGCAAGCAAAGTGGTTTGTCTTGTGGGAAGGTTTGGGTTATTATCAAGGAGTATTCGCACATTCCAACATGCAATCTGCAGCTTTGATTTGCACCCACTGAGATGGAGAACACACTGGTCATGGGCAGCCAGTCAGGTTTGATGAGGATGAGCCTGTTTTAGCTCATGTTTTCTAGAATCGTCCTCGTATTGAGGCAGGCCAGACTTCCCTAAAAAAGGGCCACCTGGTCACTTAGGAAGGACCTCACAGCACTGTCACCCATCAGGAGCTGTGCGACCATCACTCCTGGGCTGCACAAATGCTGGTTCCTTCTACCAAATTCCAGCTTCTCAGACCTGCTGGCACCACAGGAGACCTGTCGCTTTGCGACTTAGGTTGCTGTTGTGCAGGTACTCTCTCACCCTCTGGGTCATGTGGTTGAGGAATAAAGTGGCAAGAAGAAGAACCAGGAGACCCGCCAACAACATGACTGCCCTGCAGTGTCAGACTCATGCTGATAATCTCACCCAGCTGCTACTTCGACTAGTCAAAGACACCTGGCCAAAGAGTTTATATGCAGATGACACCAATCTATATCTATCATCAGTCTCCGTCGGTCTATGATGACCATGGAGGAGAATCCTAGATGTCTACTCTGCTGGAACAGCACCGCCTGTGGCTGAACAGGCTGATGTGCGAATGGCAGTCCCTGTCACACAGGTCGCACTTGTGGATGGTCTCCGTGATGCTGGGTCTGTGGTGGTTCTTCCTGCAGGTCCTTTTTTCATCTGCTGCAGCAGTCAGTTTCTCTTCACCTGCCTTGAGCTGTCTGGTCAGTGTGCCTCTCCATTTAGAGCGGTTCGTTGCGAGGTCCTCCCAGCGCTCTGTGTTGATCTCCAGGGCCTTCATATCTCTCTTGCAGACGTCTCTGAAGCGCAGCTGTGGGCGGCCAGCATCTCTCCTGCCAGTTGCCAGTTCTCCGTAGAGGACGTCTTTGGGGATTCTGCCATCCTCCATAAGATGAACATGGCCTATCCAGCGGTTCCTGCGCTGCCTGAGTAGAGTGAACATGGAGGGAAGGCCGGCGCAGGACAGGACTTCTGTGCTGGGCACTTTGTCCTGCCAGGATATGTCCAGGATGTGGCGAATGCAGCGCAAGTGGAAGGAATTCAGTCTCTTTTCCTGCCGGGTGTATGTTGTCAACGTCTCACTCCCATAGAGTAGTGTGCTGATGATGCAGGCATTGTACACTGCCATCTTCGTCTTGACAGAGAGTTTGGGATTCTCCCACACTTGCGTGGTGAGGCGAGCGAGTGTGGAGGCTGATTTTCCAATACTCTTGTCGATCTCTGTATCAAGGGAGAGGTTGCTGCTGATCGTGGACCCTAGGTGCGTGAACTGATTCATGACCTCCAGCTCGTAGTCGTCGATGGTGATTGTTGGTGGTGCTTCCGTGCCTTGCGCCAAGACATTAGTCTTCTTCAGGCTGATGGTAAGCCCGAAGTCCATGCATGCCTGGGAGAAGCGGTCCATCAGGGTCTGAAGCTCCTGCTGTGTGTGGGTCGTGACTGCAGCGTCGTCTGCGAACAGCATATCTCTGATTAGAGCCTCACGTACTTTGGTTCTGGCTTTCAGGCAGGCGAGGTTGAAAAGCCTGCCGTCAGATCTTGTATGCAGGTAGATTCCCTCTGTTGCTGTGCTGAAGGCATGCCTCAGGAGCATAGCAAAAAAAAAAAATCCCAAAGAGGGTTGGCGCAAAAACACAGCCCTGTTTCACTCCGCTGTATATATTGAATGGCTCTGAGACGTTGCCATCGTACTGCACCATCCCCTGCATGTTGGTGTGAAACGATTCGATGAGGCTTTGCAACTTTGGTGGGCATCCTATCTTTGGCAGGATCTTGAAAAGGCCCTCTCTGCTGACCAGATCGAACGCTTTGGTGATGTCGATGAAGGCGACATACAGGGGCATGTTCTGTTCTCTGCACTTCTCCTGGAGTTGGCGGATGGAGAATATCATATCCACTGTCGATCGCCCAGCGCGGAAGCCACACTGAGACTCGGGGTAGACACGTTCGGCAAGCTTCTGTAGACGAACGAGGACAACCCGTGCGTAGACTTTACCAACAATGCTGAGGAGGAAGATGCCCCTGTAGTTGTTGCAGTCGCTTCTCTCCCCTTTGTTTTTGTAGAGGGTGATGATCTTGGCATCTCTCATGTCCTGTGGTACAGCACCTTCCTTCCAGCACTGGCAGAGGACGTCATGCAATGGCAGCAGAAGGGCAGTCTTGCAGTGCTTGATCAGGTCGGGGGGTATGCCGTCGTTGCCAGGTGTCTTGCCAGCGGCCAAGCTGTCAATAGCCTTGCTGAGTTCGTCGATGGTTGGCTCGGCATAAAGTTCATCCATGGATGGCAGGCAATCGATGGTATCAAGGGCTGACGGTGTCACGGTGTTCTGTCTGGAGTAGAGGTCAGAGTAGTGCTCCACCCATCTCTCCATCTGCTTGTTCTTTTCTGTGATCATCTCCCCAGTGGAGGATTAGAGGGGGGCCGTCCTGCTCTGAGCCGGACCAAGTGCTTTCTTGATGCCGTCGTACATACCACGGATGTTCCCTGTTATGGCAGCGGTTTGAATGTCTTGGCTGAGCTGAGTCCAGTACCTGTTGGCGCATCGCCGAGCAGTCTGCTGAACTTTGCTTCTCGCAGCTCTGAGAATCTGGGGATTCTTCTCGTTTGGGTACTTCTTGTACTCAGCAAGTGCTGAGCGCTTGGCTTCAATGACGGGGGTCATCATGGTCAACTTGGCATCAAACCAGTCCTGTGACTTCAAGGTCTTCCTCCCAAAGGTAGCCAAGGCTGTGCAGTGGGTGATGTTTTGCAGCTCTTCCCACTTCTGCTTTGCAGACTCTCCTTCTTGTGGTTCACCAAGTTCCTCCACAAAGGTGGAGGCAAATTGCTCAACAAGTTCTGGTTGGGCCATCTTGCTGGTGTCAATCCGTGTCTCCAAGACAGGAGGGCCAGGAGTCATGGTCAGCACCCACTCTGGCATTGAAGTCTCCAAGGAGAATGAGTTGTTCAGAGTTGGGGATGATCATGACAGTTGTTGCGAGATTCTCGTAGAACTCGTCTTTTGCCTCTGGTGTGGCTGTCAGTGTTGGGGCATACACACTGACGAGGGTGACTGGGCCTTGAGTGGTGTTAAGGCAGAGGGTGAGGAGTCATGCAGAGCCATTGCTGCCCGGTCCACCATCTTCAGCAAGGTGTTCTTCACAGCAAAGCCCACTCCATGTTCCCTGTGTTCGTCACTGCCCTTTCCCTGCCAGTAGAACGTGTAGTCCTTCTCTCTCAGTGTGCCTGCATCAGCCAACCATGTTTCCTGGAGAGTGGCGATATACACTTCCAGTCTCTTCAGCTCATTATTGATGACGGCAGTCTTCCTGGTGTCGCTGATGTCCTTGAAGTTAGCAGCGAGTCCTTTCATCATAGTGCGGACGTTCCAAGTTCCCAGTTTTAGAGTTGGTCTCTTTTGTTTTGTTGTCTTGCCTGGTGCAAAGGTTCTCAGCCTGCCGTTCGGACTTCACCTCATCCCTATGCACCCTATGAGGAAAGCAGGCTGTGGCAGGACAACACCTTATTGGCTGGGGGCTGCCCAGCTTGAGGCGGGCGGTAGCTGTCCAGTGAGATCAGATGACCCCTCCCAACATCGGGAACAACCCCTGGCGCCACGCTCTATGCCAATTGAGCGGTGGCTTATAACCGGTAACTGTCATTCCCCGTGTTTTGTCTACGCCGAAGGTGAAGCTGGAGTGTCCTCTCCAGTGATCCAGTGTTCTACCTTCCAGCGTTGGGCATTGGTAGGATTCAAGCCTGGGCAGGAAGATATGGAAGACAAGATGTTGCCCATACAGCATGTCTCCCCTCTCTACGTCACTGATGAACCCAAAGGAACAGCAGGGCTGCTACAGTTTGGCACCAGCGCCGTCGCAGGAGCTGCCAGAACGATGTTGAGCACAACAGAGAACTGCCTTACGGACTCCGACTCCGGATTGTTCCTCAGGGTTGACTCCCGAAGCCTTTCCCGTAACCGGGTATGCCGCAAGGCAGAGGAAGTTTAAAATCAGGGTTTACCTTCCACTAGATGGGCTACCTTCCCAGGTTAACGGGCCACCATCTACCAAAAGCATCTGGTTTTAAGGCACCAGAAATCCGCCCTCGCCCCTTCTCCTATTAGTAAAAGCAGTTCCGCCGGGCTTAGAAACTAAACCACATGGGCAGGCTAGGAGTTGGACTTAGTTGTCAGAGGCTTTTTGAGACGCACGCCATAAGGAGCATTTTATAAGCACTGGGAGCTTAACCCCAGTGCCGCTCCTGGCTATGACAACCTTGGAACCACTTGTATCTGTTTGATGGCAAATATTAGTATATATGCAGATGACACTAATCTATATCAGTATAATGGCAAATAGTTTATATGCAGATGACACTTATCTATATTTATATGATGATAATTATTACTTTATATGCAATAAAGTAATAATTATTACTGAGCCACGGCTCAGTTGGTAGAGCATCCGCCCCACACCTGGGAGGCAGGGGTTCAAATCCTGGCCGGGTCAAAAGCGGAACTTCCTGACGTCCAATTTGGTGCTCAGCAATAATGGAATGGAGGAGGGAAATCTGTGGCGGCTCCTTTCATGGCAGCGGCCCTTCTGATTCTACTATGGGGTGTGTGTGATTTACACTGTAGATAGGATAAAGCACAATTTCATTCTACTGTACATGATTGGTTGTATGGTTGAATGACAATAAAGGGTGATTTAAATGACACTAATCTATATCTGTATGTTGATAATGATTAGTTTATACACAGATGAAACTAATCTGACACTAACTGGAGTGGTGGCCTAGTTGATAGACCATCTGCCCCACAAGTGGGAGGTCATGGGTTCAAGTCCCAGCCGAGTCATACTAAAGCCCGTATAAAATTGGTATTTCCCACCTTCTAGTTTGGTGTTTAGCATAATAGAATAGGGGTAGGAAAAAGTAGTTTGTGGCGGCGCCTTGCATGGCAGCGACCTCTTTGATTCTAGATGTGATTAACATTGTAGATAGGAGAAACGTAATTTTGTTCTACTTACATGATTGGCTGTATGTATTTAATGACAAAAAAGTTGGCTTCTTCTTCTTCTATATCTATATGATGAAAATGATTGGTTTATATGCAGATTACACTAATCTATATCTGTATGATAATAATTAGTAGCTTATGTGCAGATGACACTAATCTATATCTGTATGATGGCAAATATTTGTTTATACACAGATGACACTAATCTATATCTATATGATGATAATTATTAGTTTATACGCAGATGACACTAATCTATATCTGTATGATGATAATTAATTGCTCATACACTAAAGGACTGCTTTGAGACGACAGACTGGGGCAAACTCTGTGAACTGCATGGGGTGGACATAGACAATATGACCGACTGCATCACAGAATACATTAGTTTCTGTGAAGACATGACCATGCCAGCTCAGACTGTACACTGCTTCTCCAACAACAGACCATGGGTCATAAGTGACCTGAAAGCACTTCTGAACAAAAAGAAGAGAGCTTTTAGGGCTGGAGACAAGGAGAAGCTGAGGGGAGTGCAGCATGAGCTGAGAGAGATGCTGAGATAGTGCAAGGACAATTATAGGAAGAAGTTGGAAGATAAACTCAGGCAAAACAACACTAAAGATGTGTGGGAGGGAATGAAACAAATAACTGAGTGCAAGGGGAGAATCAGGAAGCCATCAGGGAGCCAGGAGAGAGCTGAATCAGAATCAGAATCAAAATCAGGTTTATTGCCATTGTTCATGTAGTACACAAACTAGGAATTTGTCTCGGTACAATGCTGCAACATTAAACATGATAAGATAAGAGAAATAAACTATACATGTAATAAAGTGTAGGATAAGATTAAGTGATACTGGTCAACAGTTAAAATATATATTAGCCAGCAGCAGATACTGTGGAGAACTATATAGTGCAGTCGGTAATGCAGGAAGAAAACAGTGATGATTGACATGAGTCTGGTTGAGCTGCTGTACATGGTGCACGAGAGTCACTTAGTGTTCAGCAGTCTAATGGCAGAGGGGAAGAAGCTGTTCATGTGACGGGAGGTTTTAGTCTGGATGGACCGAAGTCTTCTACCAGAGGGGAGGGGGGCAAACAGTACGTGACCAGGGTGTGAGGGATCGGCTATGATCCGGCCAGCACGCCTCCGGGTCCTGGAGATGTACAGATCCTGGAGAGATGGGAGCTTGCAGCCGATCACCTTCTCAGCAGTGCGCACGACGCGCTGCAGCCTTAGTCTGTCCCTGGCAGTGGCTCCTGCGTACCACACGGTTATGGAGGTGGTGAGGATGGACTCGATGATGGCTGTGTAGAACTGCACTAACATCTTGGTGGGTAGCTTGAGCTTCCTCAGCTGCCGCAGGAAGAACATCCTCTGCTGGGCTTTTTTGATGAGTGAGCTGATGGTCAGCTCCCATTTGAGGTCCCTGGTGATGGTAGTGCCTAGGAAGCGGAAGGAATCAGCAGTGGTGATGGGAGAGCCTGAGAGGGTGAGGGGGGGCAGAGGAGTAGTGACTTTCCTGAAGTCTACAATCATCTCCACTGTCTTCAGAGCGTTCAGCTGCAGGTTGTTATTGCTGCACCAGGACGCCAGCTGGGCCACCTCTCTCCTGTAGGCGGACTCGTCGCCGTTGGAGATGAGCCCGATGAGGGTGGTGTCGTCCGCAAACTTGATCAACTTGACAGACTGGTGGCTGGAGGTGCAGGAGTTGGTGTAAAGGGAGAAGAGTAGGGGGGAAAGTACACAGCCCTGGGGTGATCCGGTGCTGATGCTAGTATAGTCTGAGACAGTCTTTCCCAGCTGCACATGCTGCCTCCGGTCCGTCAGGAAGTCGATGATCCACCTGCAGAGGGAGTCAGGCACGTTGAGCAGGGACAGCTTGTCCCGGAGCAGAGCGGGGCGGATGGTGTTGAATGCGGAGCTGAAGTCCACAAACAGGATCCTGGCGTAGGTTCCCGGGGAGTCCAGGTGCTGCAGGATGGAGTGGAGGGCCAGGTTGACTGCATCGTCTACAGACCTGTTGGCTCGGTAGGCAAACTGCAGCGGGTCCAGGAGAGGGGTGGTGATGGACTTGAGGTGGGACAGGACCAGGCGCTCAAAGGACTTCATGACTACAGAGGTGAGCGCTACAGGTCTGTAGTCATTAAGTCCAGTGATCCGTGGCTTCTTGGGGACAGGGATGATGGTGGAGGATTTGAGGCAGGACGGCACGTGGCATAACTTAAGGGAGGTGTTAAAAATGTCTGTGAATACAGGAGCCAGCTGTTTCGCACAGAGTCTCAGGGTGGAGGGAGACACGTCGTCTGGGCCGGGGGCCTTGCGCGGGTTCAGTCTGGAGAACTGTTTGAGCACATCCTGCTCACTGATGATAAGGGGAGGGGGGGAGGAGGGGGGGGGGTGCCTTAAATGAAGTAGGGAATGTGGAGGCTGTGGAGCTGGAGGGAGGGGGGGAGTTGGACACAGATGACGAGGTGTCAAAACGGGCATAGTGTTGGGACAGTCTCTGACAAAGGGCTTTGTCATCCTGACCTTTAGGAGCCTTAGGTCGATAGTTGGTGATCTGCCTCAGTCCTCTCCACACGGAAGCCGAATCATTAGCAGTGAACTGCTGCTGGAGTCTCTCTGAGTATAGAGATTTAGCCCTCTTCAGCTCTCTGTTAAACCGGTATTTAACCTCCCTGTAGCAGTCCCTGTCTCCACTTTTCAGCGCTGCTTCCTTCTCCTTCCTGATCTGTCTGAGCTTAGCTGTGAACCAGGGTTTGTCATTAGAGTAACTCACCCTGGTGCGTGATGGAAGAATGTTCTCTTCACAAAAGTGGATATATGAGTTCACAGTGTCCGTATACTCATCCAGATCATGCGTGGCTCCTTTAAGCATGCCCCAGTCAGATATTTCCATGCACGTTTCCAGCTTCTCCTCAGCATCACTGGTCCGTATCTTCGTAGTGCTCACAACAGGTTTAGTGAGCTTCAATCTCTGTCTGTATGTGGGAATGAGGTGAACCATCACGTGATCAGATAATCCCAGTGATCCAGTGTGTTTAATCCTCTGGTGGGGCATTTAATAAACTGTTTGTAGCGGGGGAGATCGTGGCTCAGATTGCACTGATTAAAGTCGCCAGCCACAATAATCAGCGAGTCTGGAAAACTCCGCTCTGTGTGTTGAATGTGATCCGCGAGCACGCGCTGAGCTTCGCGCGTGTCCGCGTCGGGAGGGGCGTACACAGCGATCATTATGAAAGAAGCAAACTCCCGCGGGGAATAGAAGGGCTTGCAATTGATAACAAGAAATTCCAAGGCAGGAGAACAGTGTTTGGAAATTACCGTTACATCAGAGCACCAGCTGCAGTTGATGTAGAAGCAGACACCGCCTCCTGTGGTCTTGCCGGAAAGCTCTGTGTCACGATCAGCACGGAAGAGCTGAAAGCCGTCGAGGCGCGGCGCGCTGTCCGGTATATTTTCCCGGAGCCAGGTCTCAGTAAAGCAGAGGACAGCTGAGGAGGCGAGGTCCTTAAAACGCATCAGCAGCTGAGGAACTGAATGTGTTTTTAATAGGTTCAACTCAGTCTGTCACCCCAACAATACAACCAGACCCCCACACACCCCTCCCCACCCACCATTCTGTGCAGCACCTCTCTCCATCTCCTCCCCATCCCTCTCCTTCTCCTTGGGGGACACCAGGACCCTCCCTCACATCACGGTGAGTACAAGCCAGGTGAAGAAACAGCTGGAGAGACTCCACCAGCGGAAGGCGATGGGCCTTGATGGCATCTCCGCCAGAATCCTGAGGACCTGTGCCAACCAGCTAGCTCTGGTACTGAAACACCTGTACAACCTGAGCCTGAGTCTGGAGAGAGTACCTGTCCCCAAGAAGTCATCTCCATCGGACCTGAATGGCTATCGACCAGTTGCCCTCACATTTCATGCAATGAAGGTCCTGGAAAGAATGGTCTTAGCCCACCTGAGGCCACAGGTGAAGACGTGGCTGGACCCTCTGCAGTTTGCATATCAGCCCCATTTGGGAGTTGAAGACACTGTCACCTACCTGCTGCAACAAACCCAACTGCACCTGGATGGCGGAGGAGACACTGTGCGAATAACTTTTCTTTATTTCTCCAGTGCCTTTAACACCATCCAGCCACTGCTGCTGGGTGAGAAGCTGCTGGTGTTGCTGGTCCACCGCTCTGTGATCTCCTGGATTACTGACTACCTGACAGGAAGGCCACAGTTTGTCAGGCTGGGCAGTATTTCTTTTTTTTCTTTCTTTATTTAATATGGACATAACAAATTACATTAGTACAATCACAAGGAGAGACCAGATGTTTTGCATAGGTGTATATAGCACAAGTGCTAATTCTCAACACCAGTCCATAGGTGGCTTATATAGGTCATAAATTAGGCTGTACAAACAAAATTTACAAGCTAATTAAAATTACAAATACATTACAAATTATAAATAGAGCAAGAGATCCATGATCACAACAAACACAATTCCGACTAGACATGCACACATTGCTGGTGGGATTTTAGCCAATCTTTAGCACCTCTGTTGAAGAGGTTGGCATTTGTCTCCAATTTTAAGTGAAATGGCAGAGAGTTCCATAAGTTTGCCCCTTTTATGGAGAAAGCAGACTGACCAAATGAAGTTCTAGACATGGTGACAATGCAGTCACCGTTGATGGAAGCTCGTGTGCATGCTCTGCTAGAGCTCGAGCGTCTAGCCACCAAACCAGAGAAAGGAAGTGAAACAAGATTGTATAGACATTTAAAAACCAGTCTGATATTACAGAAGATAATAAAATTTTCAAAAGTAAGAAAATTGTGCTTGGCTAAAATACCACAGTGATGCCACCCCATTGGTTTGTGGTCCAAGATTTTTATAGCCTGTTTATATATTGCAGTTATGGGTTTTAGTGTAATTTGAGATGTTTGTGACCAAGATGTGATACAGTATGACAGATGTGAAAAAATCATCGCGTGCATATATGTATGAGCAGTTCTGAATGACAAATCCCTTCTAATGAGACGGAAGCAATTTAAATTGGGTTTGACCTTCTTACAAATGTAATGCACCTGCTTGTCGAATCACAGGTTCCTGTCTAGAATGATCCCTAAATACTTGACCTCATT
Source organism: Pholidichthys leucotaenia (assembly GCA_020510985.1). Taxonomy (NCBI): domain Eukaryota; kingdom Metazoa; phylum Chordata; class Actinopteri; order Cichliformes; family Pholidichthyidae; genus Pholidichthys; species Pholidichthys leucotaenia. Next base: position 345,844,519 of record CM035845.1, read on the forward strand.
CACTTCAGTAAGCACCTCATTTCCAATTTTAACATCAAAAACATCATTCATGGGCCTGTTTCTAATAGAGATACACATAGCATTATCTTGTCTGGCGTGGTGGTTAGTAATACAGGAGCTCCACAAGGGACTGTGGTCTCTCCTTTTCTCTTTACCTTATACACCAAAACTGAGTCATGCCACCTGCAGAAATTCTCTGATGACTCAGCTGTTGTGGGGTGTATAAGAGGAGAAGAGGACGGGGAGTACAGGGCACTGGTAGACAGATTTGTGGAGTGGATAGAGCAGAATCACCTGAGGCTGAATGTCAGCAAGACCAGAGAGATGGTGATTGACTTAAGGAAGAAGAGGACGCCTTCTCAGCCATTGCAGATTTGGGGGGAGGATGTGGGGGTGGTTGAGGACTATAAATATCTGCGTGTCAGGACCAGCAACGGGTTGGACTGGAGATCCAACTCTGATGCTGTGCACAAAAAGGAGATGAGCAGACTTTACTTCCTGAGGAAGCTGAGATCCTTCAACGTGTGCAGCAGGATGCTGGAGCTTTTCTACCAGACCACTGTCACCAGCGCCATCTTCTTTGCTGCTGTCTGTTGGGGTAGCAGTATCAGGGTCAGAGACACCAACAGACTTGACAAGATATTCAAGAGGGCTGGCTCTGTAATTGATATCAGATCTGAGACCTTTGAGACAGTGGTGGAGAGGAGAACACTAAATAGATTGCGATCTATCATGGACAATCCTGATCGCCCCTTCCACCACAAACTGGACAGACAGTGCAGCACTTTCTCCAGTGGACTACAACAGCTTCACTGTCGAACAGCCAGGTACAAGAAATCTTTCCTGTCACATGCCATTTCACTGTACAATAACTCACTATGATGTTGTATTCTGGTAATAACTATGCTGCCATATTGCACCTTACAATCTAATTAGTACCTCACTTTTCACTCTGCTTCTGATAGTCCTGCATTGTGCAGCGGGTATGATTCATGTGTTTATACGGGTCGTCATATATTATGCTATGATGTATATAGGTGACATAATTTCATGAAAACCCAAATGCAGACACAGACTTGGTTAAAAATCACAATGATATTGATTAATAAGGTGAATAAATGTGTGAGTGCATGGATGTGAGTGCAGAGCGGGAGAGAACTGGCAACCCTGTGGGGAGAGAGGAGAGAGGGAGTTAATAGCAGTACAGCAACTGTGGGTTGAATTTGCTGAATAGTAAATAATCTTACAGAGCTCAGGAGTAACTGAAGCGCTGAAGAGTAACTCAGTCCGCTCCAGGTTACCGGAGTCCCGCTCAGGAGGTGCAATGTCTGTGACGGGGGAGAATGTGCAGGTGCAGTCACAGCTGAGAGATGAGAGGGAGAGTGATTTCGGTGAGAGGAAGCACTTACTGAGCAGGGGGTGGAAGTGGCCTCCAGCTCATGGGAGAAGAATCCGGTCCACCGCCTGGAGCAGAGGTCCACCTGTGCACAGGAGAGAGAGGAGGAGAGAAGCAGGAGTAGGAGGTGAAATTTCAAATGAGACAGTCGTACTGTAGAGTTGGGAAGGTGAAGCTCCCATGCGCAGAGTTGATGCAAGGAAGGGAGGCGTAACTCCCAGCAGTAGAGAGGGGTGAGTCGAAGCGAGGAAGACTTCACCCAAGGAACGCAGACGTCTCTGTGCATGAGTGCAGGAAGCCATTCCTGATAAAGGCTGCCTAATTGGGGTGCAGGTGTGAGAGCCAGCGCAGCTGAGGATAACGATTAATAGTAGTACCGAGGCACACAGTGCGGATCACTACAGCATCCCCCCCCCCCCCAAGGGACGCCTCCTGGCAGCCGACTCAACCTTCCCATGTGAGTTCGATGGAAATCCCTGATGAGCTGTCTATTGGTGATGAGGGATGACCGAACCCAAAACCTCTCCTCCGGACCATACCCAGCCCAGTCCACCAGGTACTGGAGACCCCGGCCCCGGTGTCGTATGTCTAAGAGGTGAATGACCTTGTGGGCAAGGCCCCCCTCAATCATAACTGGAGGGGGCGGCGCCTTGGGTGGAGGACGGAGAGGACTTGAAGAGACCGGCTTCACCTGGGACACATGAAAGGTAGGACAAATGCACATGGTAGGGGGGAGAAACAGGCGTACAGCAACTGGGTTAATAATTTGAGAGATGGGAAAAAGACCAATACAAGGGGGAGAAAGCTTCTTGGACTCGACCTTTAAGTTGATGTCTTTAGTAGATAGCCACACCTTTTGACCGACCCGGTAGGGCGGAGCCGGGGTCCTTCGCTGGTTGGCAATTTCCGAATTGCGCCCCGTGGTGTGTTGAAGAGTGGCCTTGGCAGACCTCCAAACCCAGCGACATCATTTGATGTGGGCTTGCACAGATAAAACTGCGATCTCCTCCTCTTCTTCCTGGAACCATGGAGGGTTGTAGCCCAAAGACGCCTCAAAAGAGGAGAAGCCCGTGGCCGTAGAAAAGGCAGAGTTATGAGCATACTCGATTCATGGTTAGTGTGAACTTCACAAAGCAGGGTTACAGACTGTAACACATCTCAGAGCCGCCTCCAACTCTTGATTAGGGCACTCACACTGGCCATTGCTCTGTGGATGATAGCCTGAAGACAAGCTAACCATTGCCCCATTGGCCCTGGAGATGGCCCGCCACACCTGGGACAAAAACTGGGGACCCCGGTCCAACACAGTGTCCAAAGGAATCCCGTGTAGGTTTACCACAAGCAGGACCAACAAGTCGGCTTTCTCCTTGGCCGAAGGGAGCTTAAGAAGGGGGATGAAGTGAGCTACCTTTGAAAATCTGTCCACAATTGTGAGAATCACAGTGTGACCCAGGGAGGGAGGAAGACCCATCACAAAATCCATGGAAACGTGGAACCAAGGTCTGCTGGGGATGGGAAGGGGGTGCAACAGTCCCGAAGGGGAAGAGGAGGATGATTTCCCGGTGGCGCACTGGGGGCAGGACCAGACGAAGTCGTTGACGTCCTTCCTCATAGATGGCCACCAGAAGGTCCTCTGAATCTGGGACAAGGTGTGAGCCATCCCGGGGTGACACATGATCTTGGACGAATGCAACCAGTCAATGACCTCACCACGCACTTTGAAAGGGACATAGTGCCGCCCCGCTGAACCCCCGCCCGTGTCGGGTTCAGCTCCCTGCGCTCTCTTAACCTTCTCCTTGATTTCCCAAGAAAGCGCGCCGACAACGCATGAGGGGGGAGACAATGGGGTGCAGCTCCGACGTGGCAGTATCGGGGGAGAACTGCCTGGAGAATGAATCAGGTTTAGTGTTCTTGGAACCTGGGTGATAGGTGATGGTAAAATTGAATCTACTGGAGAACAGAGACCAGTGGGCTTGTCTAGAATTTAGACGCTTGGCTGTTCTCAGGTATTCCAGGTTCTTGTGGTCGGTCCAAACCACAAATGGCAGTGAAGCCCCCTTAAGCCAATGGTGCCACTCCTCCAAGGCTAGCTTGATGGCCAGTAATTTCCGATCTCTCACGTCATAGTTCCTCTCGGCTGGGGACAGGCGTCTGAAGGAGGAGCAGCGATGATGGATCTTGTTGTCCGAGGGGAAGCGCTGAGACAACACTGCCCCAACTCTGAAATCCGAGACGTCCACCTCCACCAGGAATTGCAGGGATGGATCTACCTGGGCCAGGATTGGGGGAGAAGAAAAAGAAGTTTTCAGTTTAGAAAACATCGCCTCCGCCTCATCAGACCAACAGAAGGGGACCTTAATGGAGGTGAGGTTGGTGGGTGGAAAGGCCATCAAACTATAGTCGCGGATAAAGTGACAGTAAAAATTGGCATAACCCAGGAACTGCTGTAGTTGCTTACAGGAAAAGGGGACCGGCCACTCCACAACAGCTTTAAGCTTACCTGGATCCACTCGGATCTCCTTGTAGCTGATGACAAATCCCAGGAAGGTGGTAGACGCTGTATGGAAATCACACTTTTCTGCCTTGACATATAACTGATTCTCCAGCAACCGCTGAAGGACCCTACGAACGTGTACTCGATGCTCCTCGACAGAATGAGAAAAAATGAGGATGTAATCCAATCCCTAAGCACATCGTTAATAAGCCGCTGGAACACAGCCGGCGCATTGGTGAGTCCGAACAGCATCACAAGATACTCACAGTGGCCGCTCGGTGTCCAGAAGGCCGTCTTCCACTCGTCTCCTTCCTTAATCCGGACCACGTGGTAGGCATTACGTAGGTCGAGCTTTGTGAAGACAGTAGAACCCTGGAGAGAATCAAAAGCAGAATTAATAAGGGGCAGAGTGTACTTGTCCTTCACAGTGATGTTGTTAAGCTCCCTAAAATCAATGCAAGGTCGGAGGGAGCCGTCCTTTTTGCCAACAAAAAAAAAAAAATCCTGCCCCCACCACCGACAAAGAAGGCCTAATGATGCTCGAGCTTAAGGATTCCTTAATGTACTTGTCCAATGCTTCACGCTCCAGGGCAGAAAGGCTATAAAGACGGCTGAAGGGCAAAGGAGCACCCGGCAGGAGGTTAATGGAGCAGTCATAAGGGCAGTGGGGGGTGGGGGCAGAGAGGGAGCTTTGGTCTTGCTGAACACTGGAGCGAGGTCATGGTACTCTGGGGGAACCAGAGAGAGATCGGGCTTGTGTGTAGATGGAGCAGAAATGGGCATCGAGGGAGAGCAGGCTGCTGATTGTAGACATGCATTAAGACAAAAGGTACTCCATGAAATAATGCTGCCTGTCTGTCAATCAATAACAGGGTTATGGAGCCTGAGCCAGGGGTAACCCAAAATAAAAGGAGAGGCAAAACAAAACAAAACAAAAAACTGATGTTCTCCCGATGATGACCTGAGACCAAGATAGGGATGGGGGCAGTCTGCTTGGAGACAGTAGTGAGGGGAACACTGGAAAGTGCAATCAACTTCTATGGTGTCTTGAGGCTGTGGCAGGAGAGTTAAAGTCAGGTTGCCAGACTCTCAGAAATAAAGCTCTGCTCCACGCCTGAATCAATGAGAACTTTAGTGGTGATTTCAATGTGACCATGTTGAAAGTGAATGGGTAAGATCAGTTGAGTAAGAGATTTAGCTTTTATCGCATCCGTCAGACCCCCTACAGTGACGAAAGGAACCCCCCTCCTGGCAGATTTGGGACACGAAGTGACCTCATGCTCGGCAAAAGCATAACAATTGCATAATCCGAGGGCCCGGCAACGTTGTCGCACCGCAAGAAGCAACTAAGAGCGACCCACCAGCATGGGCTCCTCGGTCTCCGAGAATTCCAGTTGAGGGAGGGCAAAGAGGGGACTGAGAGGGAGGACAAGACTGTGAGTCTGAGCGATTGGAGACACGGCGCTCACTAGCCCGCTCCCTTAAGCGATTATCAATACTAATAGCCAGGGAAATTAGGTCATGTAGTGAAGAAGGTTTCTCTAACTGGGCCAGTTCATCTCTGAGGCCCGGGCTGAGGCTGCAAGTAAAAATGCAACAGAGAGCAGCATCCTCCCACCCCACCTCTGCCACAACAACCCGGAAATCAACCGAGTAGTCGGCTACTGATCTAGCCCCCTGCTTGAGGTTAAGGAGACGGGAGGTGAGGACACTATCCCGTTCAGAGTGATCAAAAACCTCTGAAAATTCAAAATAAACTGATTGCACATGTAATTGGGACAATCCGGGCGGGCCATAACGGTCGAAACCCAGGCGTGCGCCCGCCCCTTCAATAAATTAACAAGGTAACTGATTTGGCTGTGGTTAGTGGGAAAATCCCCTGGTACCCGCTGAAACACCAGATTACACTGAAGTAAAAACCCACGAGCTTCCCCCAGCTTACCGTTGAAACGAATAGGAGTGGGACGGGAGTGAGTCGAGTGGGCTGCGCGGGAGGAAGGGTGGAATACGATGGCCCAACCGACCCCCTGGGCTCAGAGTGAGAGGACCGTGTCAGGGTACGCTGGTCCAGCCGGTAATTAATCTGTGTTAACTGGTTAAGGATCACCCGCTGCTGATCAGTGAGTTGATCTAATCGAGCCTCCATGTTGTTAAGGTGTTGTGCAAAAGCACTGTCTGCTGGGATTTCAACACAGAGACGTACTGACATGATTTCACGAAAACCCAAATGCAGACACAGACTTGATTATAAATCACAATTATCTTTATTAATAAGGTGAATAAGTGTGTGAGTGCATGGATGTGAGTGCAGAGCGGGAGAGAACTGGCAACCCTGTGGGGAGAGAGGAGAGAGGGGATTAATAGCAGTACAGCAACTGTGGGTTGAATGAGATGAATAGTAAATAATCTTACGGAGCTCAGGAGTAAGTGAAGCGCCGAAGAGTAACTCAGTCCGCTCCAGGTTACCGGACTCCTGCTCAGGAGGTGCAGTGTCCGTGGTGGGGGAGAAGGAGCAGGTGCTGCCACAGCTGAGAGATGAGATGGAGAGTGAGTTCGGTGAGAGGAGGCACTTACTGAGCAGGGGGTGGAAGCGGCCTCTAGCTCATGGGCGAGAATCTGGTTAAACGCCTTGAGCTGAGGTGAGTCCGCTGCCTGGAGGGAGGTCCACCTGTGCACAGGGGAGAGAGGAGGAGAGAAGCAGGAGTAGGAGGTGAAATTTCCTATGAGACAGTCTTACTGTAGAGTTGGGAAGGCGAAGCTCCCAGATGCAGAGTTGATGCAAGGAAGGGAGGCGTAACTCCCAGCAGTAGAGAGGGGCGAGTCGAAGCGAGGAAGACTTCACCCAAGGAACGTAGACGTCTCTGTGCAGGAATCCACTCCTGATAAAGGCTGCTGAATTGGGGGGTGCAGGTGTGTGAGCCAGCTCAGCTTAGGATCATCATCATCATCATCATAGCAGTCTGTCGTGGGCGACAATGACTGTTTCATTTAGGTCTGATCAGATTCCTCCACACAGCTCTGTCCTTAGCCTTCCGCTGCCAGGAACTCCAGTCTATATCCAGCTTCTTCAAGTTTCTTTTTACAGTAGCTCAAGTAGGTTCATTTTGTCTTCTTTTAATTGTTATTCTTTTGTTCTTATTAAAGACAAGAATAAAAAGGAGATGTATTTACCTTCTTAACATGTTTCGAAACATGTTTTTGTCTTTTATATGAACAAAAGATAAATAGAATCCATCCTCGCAACAGAACTGGCATGTGAAAAAATCCAGGACCAAGGGGAAAAAGCAGCACTCCGGAACGCAGTAGCAGGAATCCTAAAAACGGCCAAATTACCACAAAGCAATGTTACAAGAGAAGAAGAAAAAGCATTAAACTCACTCAAGACAGATAAAACAATCACAATCCTCCCATCAGATAAAGGCAGAACGACAGTAATATTGGACACGGAAACATATGAAAAACAGATGGAAACCACGTTGGCAGATAAAAGCACACATGAAATCATAAAAACAAACCCCACAGAAGAAAAGAAAAAAATGCTAAAAGCCCTTCTCAAACCCCTATTAGAAAGTAAAAAAATCACAAAGGACGCATATGATTACCTGATACCCACAGCCAGCATCACCCCCCGGATCTATGGAACCCCAAAAATAAATAAAAAGGATATCCCACTGCGGCCAATAATAGACAGTATTGGATCAGTCACGTACAATTTATCAAAAGCCCTGGTTGAAATCATCAAAACCCTCCTTGGACTATCAGATTTCCACTGCAAAAACTCAAAAGAGCTGGCACAAGAACTCAAAAATATGAAAATAGAATCGGACGAGATCCTCATTTCACATGACGCCATTTCATTATTCACAAAGACATCTGTTGATGTCACACTACATATAGTGCAAGAACGCCCCAATAATGACCATACCCTTAAAAGACGCACCAATCTCACAGTTCATGACATATCCGAACTATTACAATTTGTTGCAAAATCCACCTATTTTCAATACAGAGGAAAAATTTACAGACAAAAAGAAGGATTTGCAATAGGAGACCCACTATCAGCCATTATGAGCAGCTTTTTCGTGGAGGATCTGGAAAACAAAGCCATCAACACAGCACCTACACAATGTAAACCCACCCTTTGGAAGAGATACGTGGATGACATTCTGGAAAAAATAAGGAAAGGACACACACAAGAACTCACTGACCATCTGAACAGCACGGACAGCATTGGAAAAAAAATTCACACACAAAGAGGAGGAAAATGGCACCATAGCCTTTCTGGACATGAAAATCCACCACAACAATGATGGCAGCATAAAAATCACAGTCTACAGGAAACCAACCCACACAGATCAATACCTACTATGGACATCGGAACACCCCACAGCACACAAGCTATCAATTGTCAGGACGTTATATGAACGGGCCACCATCATCACAGACCAAGAAGATAGACAGGAGGAGGAAAACCACATAAAACATGCACTTATATGCTGCCAATATCCAGTATGGGCCATAAACAAAGGGAAACAGCAAGTCAAAAACAAAGAAAACACACAGGAAATAAGACACAGAACAAAAGCCGAAATCAAAAACAAGGACACCATAACTATACCATACATACGAGAGATCACGGAACTAATTCAAAGGATCATGAAAAATACAAAATAAACACAGCAGTAAAACCACACAAAAAAATTAAGACAGTTATTAGTACACCCCAAGGACAGAATAGAACAAGACAAAAAATGCAATGTTATATATGAAATATCATGCAGATCATGCAATAAAACCTACATTGGAGAAACTGGAAGATCATTCACCACAAGAAAAAAGGAACACCAGAATGTATGTGAGAAGGAAACACAAGGACGACTCACAAGATCACAAAAAGAAAAGGCAGAACAAGAAACATTAAAATCAGCAAAATCAGATCACTGCAAAAGAAATAATCACATCACGGACTGGGACAACGCAAAAATTACTGGATCAGAGAGCAACAGACACAAACGCTGGATCAAGGAGATCATAGAAATCAGGAAGCGGGGAAGTTACACCATGAACCGAGATGAGGGGGCCTTTATGCTTTCCCACACCTGGGATCACATTCTCCAGAGACCATCTGACAGCGGAAGGCGGGTCCGGCGCGGTGGATCTGACAGATCTGCTGAGCTGGCCCCGCCTACAAAAGTCAGCTGATAAATGTCACCTGTCAGCAATAAGCTGACTCTTCTGACGAAGGCTGCAGTGTACAGTTGAAACATGTTAAGAAGGTAAATACATCTCCTTTCTATTCTTGTCTTTAATAAGAACAAAAGAATAATAATTCTTTTTACAGTGTCTTTAAATCTGAACCTTGGTCTACCCTGATTGTGTTTGCCCTTGCATAACTGTGAGTAGAGTAACTGCTGAGGGAGACGCTGGTGGTCCATCCTCTCAACATGTCCGAGCAATCTCAGGTTTGTCTGTATTAGCATGTCTTCCACTGATGGTAAGCCAGCTCGTTTCAACACTTCTGTGTTGGTTATCTTGTCTTTCCATGAGATGTTCATTATGTCTCGAAGGTGTTTCATCATGTACTCGTGGAGTTTCTTTACTTGCACTCTGTAGACAGTCCAAGTTTCAGCACCGTACAATAGAGTAGCCAGTACTGTCGCTCTGTACACTTTGCATTTCACATGGATAGACGCATGTCGATTGTTCCACAGTCTCTTCCACAAGTTTCCAAACACAGCGCTTGCTCTTCCCATTCTGACAGATAGTTCATTCTCCAGCCTAGCATTCTCTGAAACAGTATTCCCTAGGTACTTGAAAGTCTTGCACTTGACTAGTGGCTCTGTACCAGTGTTGATCTCTTCTGGTAGTGATGTTGATAACTGGAACTTTGGTGGTTGATAAAGGCACTCTGACTTCTTGATGTTGATTCTGAGGCTGAATTGGCTAGCTGCTCTTGCAAATTTCTCCACTAAAGATTGCATATCTTCTGCATTGTGTGCAACTAGAGCACTGTCATCGGCCAAGAGCATTTCTCTTACTACCTTTATCAATGTCTTACTCTTGGCTTTAAACTGTGCCACATTGAACAAGTCTGCTTCTTTCCTTGTTTGAATGTATACTCCTTCTGAAGTTTCTTTGAAGGCAACCTCAAGCATGGCAGCCAGATATAGCGAGAAGAGTGTAGGCACCAGCACACACCCTTGTTTCACCCCGTTGCTTACTGAAAAGTCTTTAGATACTGAACCACTCATGGCCACGTTTGCTTGCATACCTGTAAGGAGTGCCTCGATCAGGCTGACAAACTTCTCTGTACAGCCATATTTCTTGAGTATCTGCCAAAGTCCTTGTCGTGAAACAGTATCGAAGGCTTTTCTGAAGTCTATGAAGACTACATAAAGCGGCATGTTCTGTTCAATACACTTTTCTTGAGCCTGTTTCAAGCAGAAAGTCATGCCCATTGTGCTTCTTCCACTTCTAAAGCCGCACTGGGTTTCCAGTAGTACATTCTGCGAGATGTGTTCATTGAGCTTGTTCAGTAGTACACGTGAGAGAATCTTACCAACAGTGGCTAGCAGTGATATTACCTCAGTAATTTCCACAATCTTTCCTGTCACCTTTCTTGAACAAAGGCACAATACTAGAATCCTTGCAGTCTTGAGGTACTTTCTGGGCATCCCATATCTCTTGGATGAGCTTGTGCAGGAAGTTGGTCAGCTGAACACCACCAAATTTCCACACTTCTGCTGGAATTCCATCCCTTCCTGGAGCTTTACCATCCTGTGTTGTCCTGATAGCTGTCATTAGTTCATCAAGATTTGGTGGTTCATCCAGACTTGATACAGCTGGTCACTGCACTAGAGCTTCTTTAGCCTCTTCAGTGAGATCTCCAGGGTTGTTTAGTGGTTGGTCAAAGTGGTCTGCAAATCTGTCCAGGATCTTGTCTTTCTCCTGCAAAACCATTTCACCATCCATAGCCTTTAGTTGGATCAATCCTCTTGGTGTAGGGCCGTAGATTTCTCTCAAACCTGTGAAGAATGTTTTCATGTCCTTCCTGTCTGCTGCAATTTGAAGTTCCTCTGCTTTTTCATCCCACCAGTTGGACTTCATTTCTCTGGTGTACTTCTGTAGCTCACTCTGAGCCTTGGAGTATTTCTTCTTCTTCAACCTTGTGCTACACTGTAGGTTTTCCTGCCTAGCTGTATTCGTCGCTTCTAGTAGTTTCTTTAGATGTTCATCATGCTCATCAAACCAATCTTGATGTTTCCTCCCAGGGTGGCCTAATACATCACTCGCAGTCTGATACTGACATGGTTTTAGACCCAAAGAGCAGACATGACTCGAGAATAACACAATTAACTATTTATTGAAGATAATGTGTGTGTGTGTGTGTGTGTGTGTGCATATCTGTGTAGAGGTGTAATGTATAAATGTATCCGCTGGGGCGAGCAGAGCACCGTACGACCTGGCAACCCTATGGACACACAAACAGAGGGAGAGTTAGAAGCTAACCTCGCAGGAGATGCACACAATAGTACTATGCTTACTGTTTGCGGTGTGGAGGTGGAACACAGGTTTAGCTCAGCGGCTGCAGCCAGGAGGACAGTGCCCGCAGTCCCGATGGTGGTGAAATGGGCAGGTGAAGCAGTGTAGTTTTGTCCGCCGCCAGGAAAGCGAGAAGTCCGTTGCCATGGATCTCTACCTGCGTACAGGGAACTCAGAGTGGTAAAGGAGTAGATGAAGGCTTACTTGGATGAAGGAGAAGGCAGGTCCTGATGTTGACGAGCAAGACTGGAGAATAGGGGAGGCTTGGAAGCTCAGCTTTCGAGATTTGGCGAGAGCAAGTCTCGGGGTATGGAGACAGACCACTTCGCGCTGATTTCAGGGCCTCACAGTTTAAATAGCCAGGCTGGGATGGAGAGCAGGTGTGCACGTAGCTGATGATGATTGGCAGCCATGACAGATACACCGTATCCTTCAGTGTTGCCCATTTCTCTTCTATGTTGTTCTCTGAGTTTTTGCTGTCCCAGTCTTTCAAGTTTTCATCCATTTCCTGTGTAAGTTCTTCCTGCTTCTTTTGACCTTTCAGTGCACTAGTGTTTAGCTTCCGTGGTGGCTTCACACCCGTCCTGCAGTGCTGTTTTTGTCTCCAAATTCTTAATCTAGATCTCAACATAACATGATCAGTGCCACAGTCTGTGCCTCTCATTGCTCTGGTGTCCAATACATCCCTTCTGTCGCTCTGCCTGACTATGATGTAGTCTAATAAGTGCCATTGCTTGGATTTTGGGTGCATCCATGTCTTCTTGTGTGTGTCCTTGTTCTTAAATAGAGTGTTGATTATCACAAGGTTGTACTCTGAACATAGTGCAAGTAGAAGTTCTCCATTAGCATTGCACTTGCCTACTCCATGACTGCCTAGCACTCCTTTCTATTTCTCAGTATTTGAACCAACTCTGGCATTAAAATCTCCAATGTGTATCAGCCTGTCATCAGTCGGTACATGCCTGATAGTCTCACATAAATCACTGTAGAACCCTTCCTTCACCTCCTCTGTGTTGGTCATTGTTGGGGCATATACACTTATGAGTGTGGCATACATCTTCCACTGTAGTGGGAGTCTCATAGTCATTATCCTGTCATTGATTGGCACCGGTTCCTCATCAAGCATTGCTGCTATCTCCTTTCTAACTGCAAAACCCACTCCTGCTTCTCTCCTTTCTTGAGTTGATCTCCCACTCCAAAAGAAGATGTACCCATGGTCTTCCAAGCTATCATATCCAGGCAATCTTGTTTCACTAAGTGCAGCTATGTCTACATTGTCCCTGTTCATTTCCAGGGCCACAAGCGCGGTCTGTCTTTCTGGGCACTGTGATGCTTTTCTGTCCAACAGAGTGAGTACATTCCATTCTGCTACAAACAAGGCTGCTGTTTTCCTCTTCTTTTGTCTTCCCGCTCCTAGCTTACTTTTTGCTGCCTGTCGGAGTGTGAACAGATCAGCGTGGACCTTGTTAGCCCAGGCAACGTCCAAGCCGGAATGAGTTGCTTTCTGACTGACCATTTCATGAAACTGCTTGCAAAGTATTTGAGTACCGCTAGCTTTTGCTGGACTAGCAGCACATTCTTGACAGATAAAGGTATTATCAGTGGCAAGGACAAGCCAAGACAAACTGATTCCAGTATCTGTTGCAGTGACTGACCAGATGATAGGTTTGTTTATCTCTGCTCTTCATGTAGTGCATGTCACAATGCACCAACTGGCACAGTCCACCACAGACCTTGCAACAGATGTGCTTATCTGCCAGGATGTCCAGTCTCACCCCGTGTAACTGGGAGTGGTCCACCACAGACCCATGGCAGATATTGTTTTTAGTTCTGCCAGTATGCCCAGTTTCACCCCCCACACCCTCGGAAGGGTGGGAATGCCGGTTGAGTCGCTGATGGCCCGACCCATGAGACAGGTAGTCCCGGTTTTCACGGTTATCCGGTAGCAAACAAGCCAATGCCTTACCTGACAAAACAATTGGAAGGGTAAGGTTTATTGTTATTATTGTTAACCACTAATTGGAAGATAACCCTCAGTTTTAACTTGATATTACAAGCTTTAAGCATTGCAGAGTTAAAGCACATCATTGCACAGCAGTGGTTTGTTTTATGGCTCAATAAAAAGGTCAGTTTTTCAGGAGGCTCATAGTTTTGATCCTGGTAGTTTTTGGTTTTTGTGAAATAACTTAGTGTTTATTGTGCAAAGTAAAATTATTTATGCTTTCTAAAGATGATTTGGATGTTTGGAAAAGCTGTGTTAAAAATCCTTTGCATCGTTTAGCACTTGGGAAATACTTTAAAAATAAAATTTTTAACCACTAAATAAATAAGATTTTTTTACTGATCTATTAATTTGTCCAACAATAAAGGCATTCATATACATATAAACCTTCTCACTGAAAAATAATTTTCCCCAGCATCTGAACATTTGTTATGTACTCAACATGGGCAATTAAGTTTGAAGTACTGCAGCTGTCATGCGGTTTATGCTCGAAAGCATGAACCGCCTTTTTAAGGCCATGTCACAGCATCTCAGTCGGATTTAGGTCAGGACTTTGACTAGGTCACTCCAAAGTCTTCATTTTCTTTTTCTTAAGCCATTCAGAGGTGGACTTGCTGATGTGTTTTGGATCATTGTCATGCTGCAGAACCCAATGCAGCTGGGGAAAGTGATTAGTCAACAGCGGCACACAGTGCTGATCACTACAATAGGTTTTTATAGTAGTGTTAGTTTTACTTTCCATGGGTAATCCCTTTGTATGTCATGCATGTGTTTCTGTCGATTGGTTGTCTACTGTCATGCTGCTGTTAATTTCCCAGTTTGGGATCAATAAAGTAAATCTATCTATTGTGGCGGATGGTAAAATAAGGCACGGTGAACTGAAGTTTAAAAGGGTGTTTATTCATCAGCCATCACAGAACTCACTCCAGCACTGTGTAAGCATGCTGGAGCGAGCCCTCAGGCTCTCGTCAGCAAACAGGCAATGCATGTGATCAAAAGCAGTAATCAGAGAGAGAGAGCAAGCGATATTCAGTTGGCTTATAAACCCAGCTAGACAATGCATGCATGGCACATTAGCATCACAGTAAACTGCAGGAAGGCATGGGACATTTACATGAGAGTCACGCATATCAATAGAAAGATTACTGGCATGAAGGAGAGGCTGCCTAATGATATCAGTCCATAGATCTCACTGTTATGCTAATTGTTCCAGCTGAGCGCTCTGCTTGTCCGTAGGCTGTGGGGGACACCCACACTGTCTGTCTGTCTGTCTGTCTGTCTGTCTGTCTGTCTGTCTGTCCGTCCGTCTAAAAGTTTATACATAGATGATGCTCATCTATATCTATAAAATGATGTTTGGGTCACCCAGACAATTATTTTGTGTTTTCCATGAAAAGTCACACTTATTTACCACCATGAGTTGTAAAATGAATAAAAAATATAGTCAAGACATTGACAAGGTTAGAAATAATGATTTGTATTTGAAATAATAATTTTTTCCAGATACTCAACCTGCTCAAAGGAAGGTCAGTTTTATAGCTTCTCTAACCAGCTAAACTGTTTTCAGCTGTGCTAACATGATTGCACAAGGGTTTTCTAATCATCCATTAGCCTTCTGACGCAATGAGCAACACATTGTACCATTAGAACACTGGAGTGATAGTTGCTGGAAATGGGCCTCTATACACCTATGTAGATATTGCACCAAAAACCAGACATTTGCAGCTGGAATAGTCATTTACCACATTAGCAATGTATATTAGATATTAGAATGTATTTCTGATTAGTTTAAAGTTATCTTCATTGAAAAAAACAGTGCTTTTCTTTCAAAAAATAAGGAAATTTCTAAGTGACCCCAAACTTTTGAACGGTAGTGTATGTCATGTATTTTGGTCTATAAATATTGCTGATTGTGTGTTGTTTTAAATTGTGACTGAAGGTGAATGCGGCATTATGTAGCACTGTCATCCAAGTTAAATTTCCCACGAGGGACAATATGTGATGATCCACTCTGCCTGCCTTTTACCTGATTCTACACAGCTGCGCGCACATCTGCTCTCTCTCATCAACGGAGCTATTTAAGCCACTCTGCCCACAGGTCGGCACAGAGTCATCTTTCTCCCTGGTCTGATGAGACCGGCACACCACTTCGTCTGCTTCCGGAGTTCCTTCTCCTCGTCGTGATCCAGAGGTTTCTCCTCTTCATCATCCTCCTGAGGAACCAGTGATCCTTCACCGTTTGTCTGGGAGTGATCACTCCTTCACGTTAAGTAAGCCATCTCTTTCTTCACCACTATTCTACGCTCTAGTCCCCTGTGGACAGGCGGAGATCCGTGGCGGCGGACCTCTCTCTTCTAGCAGCGGACCGAGCCCACACCACATCTCTACAACACCTCCATCGTCTCCATTTGCAACCGGGCCGTTAGACGCTGTCTTCCTGGTCGGAGCCTTTGGGGCTAAGCCTGAGCTGCTCACCACCTCATCGACAGTAAGCCCTAAACATCACTGTACATTCCCTCCTGAGTTTTGACACTAATCCTTCCTGTCTTTGTTCGTCCATAGGGTTGCCAGGCTGTACGGTGCTCTGCTCACCCCGGCTGCAACATCTACACATAGATAGATAGATAGATAGATAGATAGATAGATAGATAGACACATACACACACACATACGCACACACTCAGTACACAATAAAGATAATTGAGTTTACTTTTGAGTCTGTGTCTGCTTACTGGGTCCTGAATCAGGTCAGTACTACTCCGTCACAACAACCCAGCAGACAGTGCTCTAGCGCACAAGGTTAACATCTTAGAGGCTCGAGTAGATCAGTAATCACATCAACAACAGGTTATACTCACTCAGCTGGTCAAGATTAATTCCCGTTTGGATCGTCTGTCAGGTCCTCAGCCCTTTCCTCCGGCTTCAGGTAGCACCACCGCTCCCGCTAGCTCCTAAACTGCTCCATCTCCACCATCTTGGCTGACACCAATCCTCACACCCATTCGCTTTAGCGGTAAGCTAGGGGAGGCTAGGGGATTTCTATTGCAGTGTGGGATAGTCTTTCAGCAGGTGCAAGGGGATTTTCCCACCAATCACAGCCGCATAGGCTATGTAGTTAATCTCTTGGAGGGGCGGGCTTTAGTCTGGGCCGACACGTTGATGGCTAGGGCTGACCACGCTACTATGACTTATGACCAGTTCGTCAGTGAGTTTAACGAGGTCTTCGACCACTCCGATCATGATAGCGTGCTTACCTCCTGGCTACTTTACTTGAGGCAAGGGAGCAAATCTGTAGCTGACTACGCCGTAGACTTCCGGGTGGTAGAAATGGAGGTGGGGTGGGAGGACGCCTCGCTTTGCAGAGTCTTTGTCTGCTCTAGCCTGAGGGATGAGCTAGCCCACCTAGAAAAGCCCAGTAGGTTAACCGAGCTTATCTCCCTAGCTATTAGCCTAGACAATCGTTAAAGGGAGCAGGCCACGGAGCATAAGGCTTCCGGTCACTCAGGCACCCAGTTTCGCCGCTCCCCACAGCCCCCCCGCCTGCCCTACCTCGCTCTGATTTTGTAGACTCCCCTGAGCCAATGGTAGTTGGGCAGTCCAAGCTACCACAAGCAGAGAAACAGCGCCACCGAGAGTTAGGGCTATGTCTCTATTGTGGCTGTGAGGAGCACGAGGTAGCTACTTGTCCCATACAGCCAAAAGGGGGAGTCCGTGCGTTGTAGTAGGGGGACTCACTGATTCACCACAGAACAATCCCCTCACTAGGTTTCTATTACCCATCCGCTTTGTCCATAATAAGATAAGATAAGATAAGATAAGATAAGCCTTTATTAGTCCCACAATGGGGAACTTCCAGGATTGCAACAGCACAGGGATAGCAACACTCAGAGCAATAATTTAGAAGATAAGAAAATAAGAGCAGTGAATATACATATGTACACATAAATACATAAATATATATACACAGTGTGGAGCATTGTAGCTAGATGGAATGAACACCATAACCGTCTACTTAGTTGTCCTACATAGTATGAATATGTACCCATACATACAGTATTGTCACCCTCCGTAGCGACTGATTTGTCCTAGTTGTATACTGGAGGGGACCATTTGTGTAGGTCTGTTGCGTCTTTTGCATTCAATACTATTAGGTCGTCACGTTTTTTTTTTGCTATCTCTGCGAGCAGCCCTGCTTAGGTTATACAGTCTGACAGCCGTAGGTAGGAAGGACCTGCGGAACCTCTCGGTCATGCACCTAGCATGATGTAGTCTACTGCTAAATGAGCTCCTCAGTGCGTTCAGTATGTCCTGCATAGGGTGGGACTCAGACTCCAGCAGAGATGATAGTTTAGCCACCATCCTTCTCTCTCCTATCTCCTCCACTGGGTCAAGGCATTTCCCCAGGACAGAGCTAGCTTTCTTGATCAGTTTCTTAATCAAGTTGAGATAGCCACACACGCTCTCATTGATTCAGGGGCCAAGCAGAGCTTCATCTCTGGGGAACTAACAAACTAATAGTTTTTTTTTTGAATGCAAAGGATGCAATAGACTTACACAATGGTCCTCTCCGGCATACAACTAGGAACATACCGGTCGCTATGGAGGGTGAGAATATGTATGGGCACATAATCATACCATGTAGGATAACTAAATAGACGGTTATGCTGTTTCATCCCACCTAGCAACAATGCTCTGCACTGTGTGTGTTTATATATTTACATATTTATTCCATCTAGCTACAATGCTCTGCACTGGGTGTGTTTATATTTATATATCTATATATTTATTCCATCTAGCTACAATGCTCCGCACTCTGTTTTTATATATCTACATATTATTCCATCTAGCTACATTGCTCCGCACTGTGTGTGTTTATATACTTGCATATTTATTCCACCTAGCTGCAATGCTCCGTACTGTGGGTGTTTATATATTTACATATTTATTCCATCTAGCTACAATGCTCTGCACTGTGTGTTCATATATTCATATATTTATTCCATCCAGCTACAATGCTCTGCACTGTGTGTCTGTGTGTGTGTGTGTATATATATATTTTATAGTAATATGTACATATGTATATTAGCTGCTCTTGCTTGCTTGTTTTTTTTTCTTGCCTTCTGATTGTTGCTCTGAGTGTTGCTATCCCTGTGTTGTTGCAATCCTGGAATTTCCCCGTTGTGGGACTAATAAAGGCTTATCTTATCTTAACTGGCATCCCGGTTGGGGCTTCCTTGTCACCAATTGAAGACCGCCCCTTAAACTGATCGCTCTGTCCAAAGCCCCACTGGCCATGGTGTCTAAACAAACTGCGCCAGTATCGGTTATAGTGTCTGGGAATCATCGGGAGCAGCTCAGGTTGTTTGTGCTCCCGGTGTCCACCTCCCCGGTCATACTAGGTTACCCCTGGCTCTGGTTACACAATCCTACGATTGACTGGTGTTCCGGAAATGTAGTTTCTTGGAGCTCTTTTTGTCTCAGCGCTTGCCTTCAGTCCGCTGCTTGCTCGCCATCTGTGCCCCTCAGTGTTCCTGACACACCTCCTCCCGATCTGTCCAAGGTGCCCCTGGAATACCATGACCTGGGGGCTGCCTTTAGTAAGACCCAAGCTCTATCTCTTCCCCCTCATCGCCCATATGATTGTGCCATCAACCTCCGGTCCGGAGCCCTGCTACCATCTAGTCGGCTCTACAGCCTGTCAGCGCCGGAGCAGAAGGCTATGGAAACGTATATCAAGGAATCCTTGAACTCATGCATAGCTCACACGTGATCTGCATTGTTGTTTATGCAAATCCGACGGCGAACGCTGGGACAGCGCGTGACGTCATCCATTCAGTAACCAGCAGGCTGCAGACAGAACACCCAGATGCTCTTCTCCTCATCTCAGGCGATTTCAACCACGTTTCACTGTCTCCCATTCTGCCCACTTTCACCCAGTATGTCACATGCCACACTAGAGACAATAAAACACTGGATTTGTTCTACGCAAACACTAAGGAGGCGTACACCTCATCACAACTCCCCCCACTTGGGAGATCGGATCACAACTTGGTTCATCTCCGACCGGTGTACAAACCTCTAGTGCACAGACAACCTCCGGCCATGCACACAGTGGAGTTATGGTCTGAGGAGACAATGGACACTCTAAAGGACTGTTTTGAAGCCACTGCCTGGAAGCAGCTCTGCGATCCACATGGTGAGGACATCGATGGCCTCATTCACACCTTCACGGGCTACCTCAGCTTCTGTGTGGACAAATCCGTTCCCACCAAGACCATACGGCGTCACTCAAACAACAAACCCTGGATCAACCCTGAGATAAAAACACTTCTGAGAGAGAAGAAGAGGATCTTCAGGTCGGGGAACAGGGAGATGCTGAAGTCCGTACAGAGGGAGCTGAGGAGAAAGATCAGAGAAGGCAAGGACAGCTTCAGGAAGAAGATGGAGGACAAGCTGCAACAGAGCGACATCAGCGGGGTCTGGAGAAACCTCAAAACCATCTCGGGGCTCCAGAATACCTCCCCCCAGGCCACGGGGGGCAGGGAGTGGGCGAACAACCTGAATCTGTTTTTCAATAGATTTGACCAACCGCCCTCCCCCCTGTCTGCACAACAACCACTGCTGCCTCTAAGAAATCAAGTCCTGCTACCCACTCCCCACTCCACCGACACCCCCCCCACTCCCAACACATAGCCCCCCATCCTGACCCTGACCAAGACCCAGGTGAGGACGGAGCTGAGGAAGATCAAGGCGAGGAAGGCGTCGGGACCGGACGGCATCAGCGCAAAGCTCCTCAAGTCCTGTGCAGACCAGCTGTGTGGGATTGTGACGTATATCTTCAACATGAGCCTGAAACTGGGGAGGGTACCACAGCTGTGGAAAACATCTTGTGTGGTACCTGTACCAAAAACTTCCCACCCCAAAGACCTGAACAGCTTCAGACCGGTGGCCTTGACGTCCCACTTGATGAAGACCCTGGAGAGACTGCTCCTTGCTCATCTCCGCCCCCTGGTGGAACCAGCGATGGATCCACTCCAGTTCGCCTACCAGCATGGCATTGGGGTGGAGGATGCGGTGATCTTCCTCCTTCATCGTTCTCTGTCCCACCTGGAGAAGCCCGGGAATATGGTGAGGATCATGTTCTTTGACTTCTCCAGTGCTTTCAACACCATCCAACCGATGATCCTGAAGGACAAGCTGCTGCGCGCAGGGGTGGACCAGCACCTGTCATCATGGATCCTGGACTACCTCACGAACCGGCCTCAGTTTGTGAGAACCCGGGACTGTGTTTCCGACACGATCATCAGTAGCACGGGGGCCCCCCAGGGAACGGTGCTGGCTCCCTTCTTGCTCACTCTTTATACTGCGGACTTCTCACACAACACAACACATTGCCATCTACAGAAGTTCTCTGATGACTCTGCGATCGTTGGTCTCATCTCCAGCGGAGATGAAGCTGAGTACAGAGGGCTTATCCAGGACTTTGTGGACTGGTGCCATCGGAACTGCCTCCAGATCAACGCGAGGAAAACTAAGGAGCTGGTGGTGGACTGCCGCAGGCATGGGCAGCCCCTCACAGCACCAGTAAATATACAGGGAACAGACATCGAGATGGTGACATCCTACAAGTACCTGGGTATTCATCTGAACAATAAACTAGACTGGTCACACAATACTGACGCACTCTACAAGAAGGGACAGCGCAGGCTGTTCCTGCTGAGGAGACTCAGGTCTTTTGGTGTACAAGGGGCGCTGCTGAAGTCATTCTATGACACGGTGGTGGCATCAGCCATCACTTTTGGAGTGGTCTGCTGGGGCAGTGGCATTACTGCAGCCGATAGGAAGAGACTGAACAAACTGATTAAGAAAGCTAGCTCTGTCCTGGGGCAGCGCCTTGATCCGATGGAGGAGATAGGAGAGAGAAGGACGGTGGCTAAACTGTCATCTCTGCTGGAGTCCGAGTTCCACCCTATGCAGGACATACTGGATGCACTGAGGAGCTCATTTAGCAGCAGACTACATCATCCCAGGTGCACAACCGAGAGGTTTCGTAGGTCCTTCCTACCAACGGCTGTCAGACTGTACAACCTAAGCAGGGCTGCTCGCAGAGATAGCAAAAAGACGTAACAAACTAATAGTTTTTGAATGCAAAAGATGCAATAGACTTACACAATGGTTCTCTCCGGCATACAACTAGGAACATACCGGTCGCTATGGAGGGTGAGAATATGTATGGGCACATAATCATACCATGTAGGATAACTAAATAGACGGTTATGCTGTTTCATCCCACCTAGCAACAATGCTCTGTACTGTGTGTGTTTATATATTTACATACTTATTCCATCTAGCTACAATGCTCTGCACTGGGTGTGTTTATATTTATATATCTATATTTTTATTCCATCTAGCTACAATGCTCCGCACTGTGTTTTTATATATCTACATATTATTCCATCTAGCTACATTGCTCCGCACTGTGTGTGTTTATATACTTGCATATTTATTCCACCTAGCTGCAATGCTCCTACTGTGGGTGTTTATATATTTACATATTTATTCCATCTAGCTACAATGCTCTGCACTGTGTGTTCATATATTCATATATTTATTCCATCCAGCTACAATGCTCTGCACTGTGTGTCTGTGTGTGTGTGTGTGTATATATATATTTTATAGTAATATGTACATATGTATATTAGCTGCTCTTGCTTGCTTTTTTTGCCTTCTGATTGTTGCTCTGAGTGTTGCTATCCCTGTGCTGTTGCAATCCTGGAATTTCCCCGTTGTGGGACTAATAAAGGCTTATCTTATCTTATCTTATCTTAGTTCGACCTTCATCCGCGGCGGTAGGGGCGGGATTCTTCTTTGTGGGCAAAAAAGGCGGCTCGCTGAGGCCATGCATCGATTTCTGTGAGCTCAACAACATCACCGTCAAGGACAAATACACTCTTCCCTTGATCAATACGCCATTTGATTCCCTCCAGGGGGCCTCCTGGTTTACCAAACTTGACCTCTGCAATGCCTGCCATCTGGTGTGGATTCGGGAGGGTGATGAGTGGAAGACTGGGTTCCGGACCCCTAGCGGTCATTTTGAATATCTCATCATGCCGTTTGGGCTGACCAACGCCCCCGCTGTATTCCAATGGCTTATCAATGATGTTTTGAGGGACTTTTTGGGCTCATTTGTCTTTGTATATCTTGATGACATTTTGATTTTTTCCCAGTCCCTGGATGAGCATTGGGTGCACGTGAGGCAAGTCTTGCAGTGGCTACTAGAGAGCAAGCTGTTTGTGAAGGCAGAGGAATGTGAATCCCACACTCCTAAGATGTCATTCCTGGGCTTCATCATTTCACACAATGAGGTCATCGCAGACACCGACAAGGTAAAAGCGGTGGTAGAATGGCCAACTCCCTCCTCCTGGAAGCAGCTACAACAGTTTCTGGGATTTGCCAATTTCTACCGCCACTTCATCAAGAACTACAGTATTATTGCCATGCCTCTTACCCGTCTCATCTCCTCCAAGGTGCCCTGGATGGAGGAGGCCGAGGTGGCATTTGTGGATCTAAAATCTCAGTTCTCCTCTACTCTGATATTGGCACAGGTCTGCAATGCCTGGTGGAAGTAGACGTCTCGGACTGTGGCGTAGGAGCCGTTTTGTCCCAGCGCTCCCTGGTAGATGGCAAGATTCTCCCCTGTGTGTTCTTCTCCTGTCGCCTCTCCCCGGTGGAGAAGAATTATGACATTGGGGACAGGGAGCTCCTGGTGGTCAAGCTAGCGCTGGAGGAATGGCGCCATTGGCTGGAGGAGGCTTCCCAGCCGTTCGTTATCTGGACGGACCATAAAAACTTGGAATACCTGAGGACGGCCAAACGTCTGAACGTGCGCCAGGCCCGTTGGTCCCTGTTTTTTGGCCGTTTTGATTTCACCATCACCTACCGCCTCGGATCCAAGAACACCAAGCCTGATGCCGTATCCAGGCAATTCACCTCAGATGCCTCAGAAGTATCAGAGTACCCCATCATCCCCCTGTCGTGCATCATGGGTGCCCTCTCCTGGAGTACCAAAAAGAAGGTCCTGAGAGGGACCAGTTTGTCTTGGCTTGTCCTTGCCACTGTTAATACCTTTATCTGCCAAGAATGTGCTGCTAGTCCAGCAAATGCTAGCAGTACTCAAATACTTTGCAAGCAGTTTCATGAAATGGTCAATCAGAAAGCAACTCATACCAGCTCCCGGGCTTACAAGGTCCGCGCTGATCTGTTCACACTCCGACAGGCAGCGAAAAGTAAGCTAGGAGCAGGAAGACAAAAGAAGAGGAAAACAGCAGCCTTGTGTGTAGCAGAATGGAATGTACGCACTCTGTTGGACAGAACAACATCACAGCGCCCAGAAAGACAGACCGCGCTTGTGGCCCTGGAAATGAACAGGTACAATGTAGACATAGCTGCAATTAGTGAAACAAGATTGCCTGGATATGACAGCTTGGAAGACCATGGGTACATCTTCTTTTGGAGTGGGAGATCAACTCAAGAAAGGAGAGAAGCAGGAGTAGGATTTGCAGTTAGAAAGGAGATAGCAGGAATGCATGGTGAGGAACCAGTGCCAATCAACGACAGGATAATGACTATGAGACTCCCACTACAGCGGAAGATGTATGCCACACTCATCAGTGTATATGCCCCAACAATGACCAATACAGAGGAGGTGAAGGAAGAGTTCTACAGTGATTTACGTGAGACTATCAGGTGTGTACCGACTGATGACAGGCTGATTCTTGTTGGAGATTTTAATGCTAGAGTTGGTTCAGACACCGAGAAATGGAAAGGAGTGCTAGGCAGTCATGGAGTAGGCAAGTGCAATGCTAATGGAGAACTTCTACTTGCACTATGTTCAGAGTACAACCTTGTGATAATCAACACTCTATTTAAGCACAAGGACACACACAAGAAGACATGGATGCACCCAAAATCCAAGCAATGGCACTTATTAGACTACATCATAGTCAGGCAGAGCGATAGAAGGGATGTATTGGACACCAGAGCAATGAGAGGCACAGACTGTGGCACTGATCATGTTATGTTGAGATCTAGATTAAGAATTTGGAGACGAAAACAGCACTGCAGGACGGGTGTGAAGCCACCATGGAAGCTAAACACTAGTGCACTGAAAGGCCCAAAGAAGCAGGAAGAACTTACACAGGAAATGGATGAAAACTTGAAAGACTGGGACAGCAACAACTCAGAGAACGACATAGAAGAGAAATGGGCAACACTGAAGGATACGGTGTATCAGACTACGAGTGATATATTAGGCTACGCTGAGAGGAAACATCAAGATTGGTTTGATGAGCATGATGAACACCTGAAGAAACTACTAGAAGTGAGGAATACAGCTAGGCAGGAAAACCTACAGTGTAACACAAGGTCAAAGAAGAAGAAATACTCAAAGGCTCAGAGTGAGCTACAGAAGTACACCAGAGAGATGAAGTCTAACTGGTGGGATGAAAAAGTGGAGAAACTTCAAACTGCAGCAGACAGAAAAGACATAAAAACATTCTTCACAGGTTTGAGCGAAATCTACGGCCCTACACCAAGAGGATTGATCCAACTAAAGGCTATGGATGGTGAAACGGTTTTGCAGGAGAATGACAAGATCCTGGACAGATTTGCAGACCACTTTGACTAACTACTAAACAACCCTGGAGATCTCACTGAAGAGGCTAAAGAAGCTCTAGTGCAGCGACCAGCTGCATCAAGTCCGGATGAACCACCAAATTTTGATGAACTAAGTGCAGCTATCTGTCATGGCGGCCACTGGGCCGTCATCAGTCCCAGCTGTGCGCACACCTGTCATCAATCTCCAGCGAGCTATAAAAGCCAGACCCGCTGACAGCTCTGCATGGAGTCGTCTGTCAGCATCACAGAGCTATGTCAAACGTTCTCAGCCACAGACCCATGCTACACCTGACCAAGCTCTGCGCGCCTCATCACGTAAGCTTTCCTCGCACTCACCTTGTCCAGTTGTCCTCCACTGTGCACAGATAGATCCTCCAGGTGGCGGATCAGTCTTCCTTGGCGGCGGTACAACTCCTCTGTCTCACCGGAGTCACTCCTCCACCTCACAGCGCCAAGTAGCAAGCTCTCCCCCTGGCCAGCGCTCTCGGAGCAAACGGAGATCTCACAGCAGCACCTGCAAGTAAGCGGCGTTCATTATCACATTCCCTGCTGTGGTGCAGTAGTAATTCCTCTGCTTTGTGTCCCTAGGGTTGTCAGGCAGCAGCGAGGCTTGCTCAGCTCCAGCACGCATCCAGCACCTCACACATTCACACATACACACGCAACTATTACACACTTGGGTGAATAAAGGTATAAAATTCTATACTTGAGTCTGTCTTCTGTCCCCTGGGTCAAACCATCATGTCACTATCAGGACAACACAGGATGGTAAAGCTCCAGGAAGGGATGGAATTCCAGCAGAAGTGTTGAAATTTGGTGGTGTTCAGCTGACCAACTGCCTGCACAAGCTCATCCAAGAGATATGGGATGCCCAGAAAGTACCTCAAGACTGGAAAGATGCAGGTATTGTGCCTTTGTTCAAGAAAGGTGACAGGAAGGATTGTGGAAATTACTGAGGTATATCACTGCTAGCCACTGTTGGTAAGATTCTCTCACGTATACTACTTAACAGACTCAGTGAACACATCTCGCAGAATGTACTACCGGAAACCTAGTGCGGCTTTAGAAGTGGAAGAAGCACAATGGACATGATTTTCTGCCTGAAACAGGTTCAAGCAAAGTGTATTGAACAGAACATGCCACTTTATGTAGTCTTCATAGACTTCAGTAAAGCCTTCAATACTGTTTCGCGACAAGGACTTTGGCAGGTACTCAAGAAATATGGTTGTATAGAGAAGTTTTTCAGCCTGATAGAGGCACTCCATACAGGTATGCAAGCAAACGTGGCCATGAGTGGTTCAGTATCTAAAGACTTTTCAGTAAGCAACGGGGTGAAACAAGGGTGTGTGCTGGCACCTACACTCTTCTCGCTATATCTGGCTGCCATGCTTGAGGTGGCCTTCAAAGACACTTCAGAAGTAGTATACGTACATTCAAACAAGGAAAGAAGCAGACTTGTTCAATGTGGCACAGTTTAAAGCCAAGAGTAAGACATTGATAAAGGTAGTAAGAGAAATGCTCTTTGCCAACGACAGTGCTCTAGTTGCAAACAGCATGGAAGATATGCAATATTTAGTGGAGAAATTTGCAAGAGCAGCTAGTCAATTCAGCCTCCAAATCAACATCAAGAAGACATAGTGTTTTTAAGAAACACTATGAAGAAGCATGCGTGAAGAAACTCCACGCATACGTGATGAGACACCTTCGAGCCATAATGAACATCTCATGGAAAGACACGATAACCAACATAGAAGTGCTGAAACGAGCTGGTCTACCATCAGTGATACAGATGAACCTGAGATTGCTTGGACTTGTTGAGAGGATGGACCACCAGCGTCTCCCTCAGCCGTTACTCTACTCACAGTTATGCAAAGGCAAATGCAATCAGGGTAGACCAAGGATCAGATTTAAAGACACTGTAAAAAGAAAATTGAAGAAGTTGGACATAGACAGGAGTTCCTGGCAGCAGAAGGCTAAGGACAGAGCTGTGTGGAGGAATCTGATCAGACCTAAATGAAACAGTCATTGTCACCCACGACAGACTGCTATGATGATTAGTTTATATGCAGATGTCACTGCGCTATATTTATATGATATATTTTTGTCTTTAAATATTGCTGATTGTGTGTTGTTTTAAATTGTGATTGAAGGTGAATGTGGCATTATGTAGCACTGTCATCGAAGATAAATTTCCTGTGAAGGACAATGAAGTTTATTCTGTTCTGATCTGATGATAATTATTAATTTATATGCAGATTACACGAAGCTATATCTATATGATTAGAATCATTAGTTTATATGCAGATGACACTAATCTATATCTGTATGATGGCAAATATTAGTTTATATGCAGATAACACTAATCTATATCTATGTGATGATATTTATCAGGGGCAGCGCGGTGGTGGAGTGGTTAGCACTGCGGCAGCACAGAAACTCACCCTTGGCTGGGGGATCCTGGGTTCGATCCCAGCCCCCGACCAACAGTGATCTGTGTGGAGTTTACATGTTCTCCCCGTGTCTGCGTGGGTTTACTCCGGGATTTCTCCGGTTTCCTCCCACACACCAAAAACATGCAAGTTAGGTTAATTGGCATCAAAACTGGGGATTCCAAATTGTCCGTAGGCATGAATGTAAGAGTGAATGGTTGTCTGTTTCTCTGTGTTGGCCCTGCAATGGACTAGTGATCTGTCCAGGGTGTACCCTGCCTCTCGCCCAAAGATGCTGGGATAGGCTCCACCCCCATTCATTGTCGCCCACGACAGACTGCTATGATGATGATGATGATACACAGATGACACTAATCTATATTTATATGATGATAATTATTAGTTTATATGTAGATGACACAAATCTATATCTATATTATGATAATTATTAGTTTATATGTAGATGACACAAATCTATATCTATATGATGATAAGTATTACTTTATACACAGATGACACTAATCTGTATCTGTATGATGGCAAATATTAGTTTATACGTAGATGACACTAATCTATATGTAAATGATGACAATTATTTGTTTATATGCAGATGACACTAATCTATATCTATATAATTATTAGTTTATATGCAGGTGACACTAATCTATATCTATATGATGATAATTAGTTTATATGCAGATAATTATAATGTATTTATAATCTTTTTTGCATTGATGTATGTGGTTATTGTTTATTCTGTTTTCATTTTTTCTTTTCCTTATCCTTTTTTCTTTTTACTTGTTTCTCCTTTCTAAAGGCCATTCAGGGACAAGAGTTGCAAATTAGCTAATAGCTAAACACTCTTCGTGCAACACATCAGATTGATTGTCATTTGATTAATTGTCTATGCACTGTCCCAGTCAAATAAACAAATAATCAATTAATCACACTAATCTAAATCTATATGATGATAATTATTTTATATGCAGATGAGACTAAGCTATATCTATTTGACAGATTTTTGTCTATAAATATTGTTGATTGTGTGTTGTTTTAAATTGTGACTGAAGGTGAATGCAGATTTATGTAGCACAGTCATCCAAGATAAATTTCCCGTAAGCGACAATAAAGTTTATTCTGTTCTGATTTCATGATAATTATTAGTTTATATGCAGATGACACTAATGTGTATGGTAAATATTAGTTTATATGCAGATAACACCAATCTATATTACGTTATTTATTAGTTTATATGCAGATGACACTAATCT
Source organism: Pholidichthys leucotaenia (assembly GCA_020510985.1). Classification (NCBI taxonomy): domain Eukaryota; kingdom Metazoa; phylum Chordata; class Actinopteri; order Cichliformes; family Pholidichthyidae; genus Pholidichthys; species Pholidichthys leucotaenia. The sequence goes on from CM035845.1 coordinate 345,873,329, forward strand.
ATAGCTACCTTTATTGTCAAAAATTAAAAAAAAAAAAATTCTTGTAAATTTGCAACATTTTTCTCAAATATCTGCAACTGGGTGGTGTGGTGGCGCAGTGGTTAACACTGCACCAGCACAGCAACTCACCCTTGGCCATGGGATCCCTGGTTCGATCCCAGCCCCTGACCAACAGTGATCTGTGTGGAGTTTGCATGTTCTCCCCGTATCTGTATGGGTTTACTCCGGGATTTCTCCGGTTTCCTCCCACAGGCCAAAAACATGCCGGTTAGGTTAACTGGAGACTCTAAAGTGGCCCTAGGTGTGAATGTGTGTGTGAATGGTTAAGGGATAGTGCCGTACCGTGGCTGCTTCATCCATCCAGGTGGATGCCCTCAATTTCCCTTCTGGGGATTAATAAAGTATACAAAATAAAATAAAAAAATAATAAAAAAAAAACCCTTCTTCCTGTAAATTGGTAATCTTTTTCTTGTACATTTGAAACTTTTTTTTTAACCCCTCAGCATTACAGACATTTTCCCTAAGTTTAGCATATGCAACGGAAATCAAATTCTTCACTTCTTCAATGGGACGGCTTTGGCGCAGGTGTAATGTGACCGACTACTGATCGGAGGGTCATGGGTTCAATCCCCGCTCTGTCTGCAGTCTGCATGTCGAAGTGTCCTTGAGCAAGACACTGAACCCCCAGTTGCTCCTGGTGGCCAGGTTAGCTTGTGTGTATGGCAGCTCTGCCACCACCAGTGTGTGAATGTGTGCGTGAATTGGTTAATAGCAGGATCTGTAAAGTGCTTTGGTCATCCTAGATGAGAAGAAAAGCGCTATATAAGTGAACACCATTTACCATTTTACTTAATGGCAGAAGAAAATTTGAAATGTCCTGCTGGCAGGACAGCAGAATTTTAAGAGGGTAAGAGCTCATGTATGCAGATGACACTGTTGTTTAACCATTAGCATTCCAACTAGTTTCTGGCCAATGTTAAACATGCCATTGGTGGGACATCAGAATTTTAAGAGGTTATTAAACTTTAATTTGGAAGTGGGTATTTGCCTAGGGTACAAATTATTTGTACAGCTTCAAATGATGAATGAACTTTGACGTTATTGCACTTGAAATATTTTCTTTAGTGGTTGTCAAGCTCCTAGTTTATTGGAAAACATTAGCTTCCTTACAGTTTTTTTTTTTTTAACCAGTGGAGAAGTTTTTTAAAATTTTGTGGAATTTGATGTCATCATGATGGACTGGCGATCTGTCCAGGGTGTACCCTGCCTCTCGCTCAAAGATGCTGGGATAGGCTCCAGACCCCCCCCCCCCCCCCCGACCCGAAAAGGATTAAGCAGAAGAAGATGGATGGATGGATGGATGGAAGTTTGTCACTCAAATCCGTTATGTGACTGGAGGCCACACATCTAGTTTATACGCAGAAGACAATTTTAAAACTGAACAGATATGAAGCCTGTAGAGTAACTGAATATGATGCTACTGCGGGTAAGGCTACATGTTTATCTAATTTTGGACGAAGAAAGGATAAAAAATGTCCAGGAACGTCATCCCAAAGCACTACATGGTTAAAAGTAGAAAGTATTTTGAAAATTCTTGCTAATTTTACATTTTGGGGAAGTAAGAAACCACACAGTAAAATGGAAACTTCACCAATGACACAGCACTGGTGTCATGCTTGCATTGCATGATTTTGTCATACAGTATTTAGGTGTTTTTCCCTCAGTAGCACCTGACTAGTTAGGTTTTCATGCAAAAATGTGTTTTTTTATGAGATTATTTGTTTAAAAAAAACAAAACTCCCTAACAGCACACATACGTTGGGTCAATGTTGGCAAGTTTACATTGGGAATGCATTTTAGACAGACAGACAGACAGACAGACAGATAGATATACTTACTTTATTGATCCCAAACTGGGAAATTACAGTGTAACAGCAGCATGACAATAGACAACCAAACGACAGAAACACACACATGACAGACAAAGGGATTACATGTGGAAAGTAAAAACTAACACGACTATAAAACCTATATACATCATAGCTTAATATATGATGACCCGTATAAACACATGAATCATCCCGTTGTACAAAGAAGGACTATCAGGAGCAGAGTGAAATGTGATGTACCAGTTAGTCTGGAAGGTGCAGTGTGGCAGCATAGCTATGACCAGAATACAACATCATAGTGAGTTATTGTACAGTGAGATTGCATGTGGCAGGAAAGATTTCCTGTACCTGGCCGTTCAACAACGAAGCTGTAGTAGTCTACTAGAGAAAGTGCTTCGCTGTGTGTCCAGTGTGTGGTGGAGGGGGTGATCAGGATTGTCCATGATGGATCGCAGTTTATTTAGTGTTCTCCTCTCCACCACTGTCTCAAAGTTCTCCGGTCTGAGACCAGTTACAGAGCCAGCCCTCTTGATAAACTTGTCAAGTCTGTTGGTGTCTCTGGCCCTGATTCTGCTTCCCCAACAGACAGCAGAAAAGAAGATGGCGCTGGCAACAACAGTCTGGTAGAAAAGCTCCAGCATCCTGCTGCACACGTTGAAGGATCTCAGTTTCCTCAGGAAGTAGAGTCTGCTCATCCCCTTCTTGTGCGCAGCATCGGTGTTGGATCTCCAGTCCAACCCACTGCTGATCCTGACACCCAGATATTTGTAGTCCTCAACCACCCCCACATCCTCCCCCCTAATCTGCAGTGGCTGAGAAGGCGTGTTCCCCTTCCTGAAGTCAATCACCATCTCTCAGGTCTTGCTGACATTCAACCTCAGGTGATTCTGCTCTGTCCACTCCACAAGTCTACCAGTTTCCTGTACTCCCCCTCCTCTTATCCTCTTATACACCCCACAACAGCTGAGTCATCAGAGAATTTCTGCAGGTGGCGTGACTCTGCATTGTACTGAAAGTCAGTGGAGTATAAAATAAAGAGAAAAGGAGAGAGCACAGTCTCCTGTGGAGCTCCTGTATCACTAACCACCACTCCAGAAAAGACACTGCCCAGCTGGACAAACTGTGGCCTTCCTGTCAGGTAGTCAGTAATCCAGGAGATAACAGAGCTGTTGACTCCCATCACCCACAGTTTCTCACCTAGCAGCAGTGGCTGGATGGTGTTAAAGGCACTGGAGAAATCAAAAAAAGTGATTCTCATAGTGTCTCCTCCACCATCCAGGTGCAGATGGGCTCATTGTCGCAGGTAGATGACAGCATCTTCAACTCCTAAATGGGGCTGATATGCAAACTGCAGAGGGTCCAGCCACGTCTTCACCTGCGGCCTCAGGTGGGCTAAGACCAGTCTCTCCAGGACCTTCATCACATGAGATGTGAGGGCAACTGGTCGATAGTTGTTCAGGTCCGATGGAGATGACTTCTTGGGGACACGAACCAGGCAGGATGTCTTCCACAGCACCAGTACTCTCTCCAGACTCAGGCTCAGGTTGTACACGTGTTTCAGTACCGGAGCTAGTTGGTTGGCACAGGTCCTCAGGGTCCTGGCGGAGATGTCATCAGGGCCCGCTGCCTTCCGCTGGTGGAGTCTCCCCAGTTGTTTCTTCACCTGGTCTGTAGTCACCATGAGTGAGGGGGGATCCTGGTGCCCCCTGAGGAGGAGGAGGGGGGAGATGGAGAGAGGTTCTGCACAGGAGGGTGGGTGGGGAGGGGTGTGTGGGGGTCTGGCTGTGTTGCTTGGGTGACAGACTGTGAGTTGAACCTATTAAAAAACAGATTCAGTTCCTCAGCTCTCTCCTGGCTCCCAGATGGCTGCCTGACTCTCCCCTTGCACCCAGTTATTTGTTTCATTCCCTCCCACACATCTTCAGCGTTGTTTTGTCTGAGTTTGTCTTCCATAGGTTGTTTTCTCATTCCTAAGATATTGGCTAGATGTCAGAATGCCGACGTCTAGCCAATGTCTTACCAATGGGCAAATGACATCTATGAAATGTATTCCCAATGTAAACTTGTTCAAGATTCAAGATTCAAAGGCTTTATTGTCATGTGCACAGTTAAGAAATTCAACATTTCCTGACCAATGATATTCTTACTCGGCTCTCCAAACAAATACCAAGGTAATACGTACACAACAATATCAATCAGGTAATAACACAGAACCAAACCACAGAATAACTAGAGGAAACAAGAACAATGAAATGTGAAATTCCCAGGGTGACTATAGTGGACAGTGGTATATTGATATCAGAGATGATATGAACCTGAGATGGCATCAGCTTATGTATAGTGTGCAAATGAGCAGTACACAAATTACAAATTAGCATCCAGTGTGCAAATTTCTCTGTAATGATAATACCAGTAGACTGTACATGATGATTAGCAGCAGAGTTCATCTGGACATCAGACGGGGTGAGACTCTGTACACTGAACAAATGAGCAGTGTGCAAATTTAGCAACCGATGTGTGAGTTCCTATTTGCAAAGCTGTGCTGCGGAGTTTTGTGAGTTTGTTATTTGTTCAGGAGTCTGATGGCAGCGGGAAAGAAGGAGTTTTTCAGTCTGGTTGTCCTGCATTTCACACTTCTGTACCTCTGGTCTGAGGGTAGAGGTGTGAACATTCTGTGCTGGGGGTGGGTGGGGTCCCAGAGGATGGCGTCAGCTCTCCTTTGGACTCTGCGATGGTAGTTGCTCTGCAGAGAGGGGAGTGGAGTCCTGATGGTCTTCTCGCTGTCTTCACCACTCTCTGCAGGCGTTTGTGGTCCGGGGCAGTGGTGCTGGCATACTACGCAGTGATGCAGTTGGTCAGGATGCTCTCGATGATGCAGCCGTAGAAATTACTGAGGATCCTGGAGGACATGCCAAACTTCTTCAGCCTCCTCAGAAAGTACAGCTGCTGTTGAGCTCTCTTAACCAGCTCTGTGGTGCTGTGTGTCTACGTAAGGTCCTCGCTGATGTGGATGACCAGGTATTTAAAGCTGCTCACCCTCTCCACCTCGAGCTCCTGAATGAACAGCAACCTATGGGGTCTCCTCTTCCTCTTCATCATGACCCCATTATCTCCTTTGTCTTGTCACAACCCCTCTGCCCCCCCCCCCCTCACCCTCACAGGCTCTCCCATCACCACTGCTGATTCCTTCCGCTTCCTAGGCACCACCATCACCCGGGACCTCAAGTGGGAGCCGACCATCAGCTCCCTCATCAAAAAGGCCCAGCAGAGGATGTTCTTCCTGCGGCAGCTGAGGAAGCTCAAGCTGCCCACCAAGATGTTAGTGCAGTTCTACACAGCCATCATCGAGTCCATCCTCACCACCTCCATAACCGTGTGGTACGCAGGAGCCACTGCCAGGGACAGACTAAGGCTGCAGTGCGTCGTGCGCACTGCTGAGAAGGTGATCGGCCGCAAGCTCCCATCTCTCCAGGATCTGTACACCTCCAGGACCCGGAGGCGTGCTGGCCGGATCATAGCTGATCCCTCACACCCTGGTCACGTACTGTTTGCCCCCATCCCCTCAGGTAGAAGACTTCGGTCCATTCAGACTAAAACCTCCCGTCACATGAACAGCTTCTTCCCCTCTGCCATCAGACTGCTGAACACTAAGTGACTTATTGACTCTCGTGCACCATGTACAGCAGCTCAACCAGACTCATGTCAATCATCACTGTTTTCTTCCTGCATTACCGACTGCACTATATGGTTCTCCACATTATCTGCTGCTCGCTAATATATTTAAACTGCTGACTAGTATTACTCACTCTTATCCTACACTTTATTGCATGTATAGTTTATTTCTTTTATTTTATCATGTTTAATGTTGCAGCATTGCACCAAGACAAATTCCTAGTTTGTGTACTACATGAACAATGGCAATAAATCTGATTCTGATTCTGATCTGTGTTGAGGGTGAGGTTGTTGTCTTTGTTGGCCTGACATACACTGTATGTGCTGCTGTTGATGATGCAAATTTTTGAGAAAAAAAGTTGAAAAATTGCAGGAAAAAAACATGCCAATTTATGAGGAAAAAGTTCCAAATTTACAAGAATTTTTTTTTTTTGCAAATTTATGAGAAAAGTCACAAATTTTTAAGAAGAAATAAACTCCAAATCTAACAGAAAAAATGCATTACAGATTTATGAGCAAAAAAGATGAAAAGTTACATTAAAAAAGTTGCAAATTTTTGAGAAAAAAGTAAAAAAAAAATACAGGGAAATAACCAATTTATGAGGAAAAAGTTGCAAATAAATTTATGAGAAAAGTCACAAATTTCTCAGAAGAACAAAGTTTCAAATCTATAATAAATACAAAGCAGATTTAAAAGGAAAAAAAGTAGAAATATTACAGGTAAAAATTGCCAATTTTTGAGAAAAAAGTTGCAAATTTATGAGAAAAAGGAGGAAAATTTTTATGAAACAGTCACAAATTCATGCAAATTTATGAGAAAAGTCACAAATTTTTAAGACGAAAACAGTTCCAAATCTAAAAGAAAAATGTTGCAGATTCATGAGGAATATCTGGGCCTTATGCTGATGTCTAGCCAATGTCTAGCCAATGAGCAAACAACCTCTACAAGATGCATTCCCGATGCAAACTTTACACATTAGCTGACATTTGCTGCTGGGGTTTTGCAACAATATTTTGAACTGTCATTCCCACGTTAACTACAAATAACAACAAACATGGCTACTGTAGATGGTACGGTACATACGGACAGACAACGAAACAACTGTTTTCCTGGATTAGATAAAGAACAGAAGACAGAAATACCAGTAGACACTTTCTGCTTTAAGAGGTCTGGCGCCGTGTTGTAGCCCTGCTTTAACCGTCGGGCATAAACTCATACGTGTGAATCTAAAATTGGTCACAGTTCCTGGAATTGCAGCTCATGCAGCAGCCTTATTTTAGCTGACGTTAGACTGACAACAACGATTCATAGATGAAACACAGACCAGCAAAGAACATCGTATCACAGATAAGAAACCACAACCTTATTACACACCCAAGAATCTGCATTACTAAGTCAGGTTTGGAGGTTTTATGAATAATTTTTACACATAACTTCTCTGGGTGTCATATAAACTTCCCCTTTTGTCTGGCCTCTTAGTTCCTGTACATTTTAATAATAATAAAGCATCAGATTTATTTAGCACTTTATCATAGACACTCAAAGACACTTTACAGACAGATACATTATTCATTCACTCCAGACAGACAATGGTCATGGTAAGCTACTACTGTAGCCACAGCTGCCCTGGGGCAGGCTGACGGAAACATGGCTGCCAATCCACGCCAACGGCCTCTCTGGCCACTACCGAACATTTATACACATTCATACCCAGTGTTACAGACATTGGAGGCAAGGTGGGTAAAGTGTCTTGCCCAGGGACACAACGGCAGGATATCTGGGCAGAGTGGGATTCGAACCGCCAACCATCCGGTTATTGGATGATCTGCTCTACCCCCTGAGCCACTGCTGCCCAGTTTCATTACTTTTCCTTAAGTTTTTTTTTTCTTCTTTAGTTTAGTTTCATGTTTATTTGAAAGGGACATTGCAAACTAATGAACATTAATACAAATGTAATTATGCCAGATTTAGGAATACTGCTAATTTGCATCTGTAGTCCCCAGTGGGTCACAAAAACAAACAAACAATCATACATGAGCAGAACAACTGCAATAAACTGAACAAAGTGGATCCTCTATAGTTCAAGAGTTAAGGTGTTACAAAAAACAAACATTTTAATGTCACACTAGTGCTGATGTTTATAGCCATTTCTACTTTATAAAACATGGTTATAAACTTGTAAACTTCCATAATTCATCAGTGGACTATGTAAAGTTTCCACACATGAATGAACACGAGCACATAAAGGTCAGTCTGGAGGTTTTCACCAGTTTTCTGTCACCAGTAACAGACGGTTCCATGGAGACAGGAGGTGATGTGGGGGTGGGGTATTCAAAAATGGTCCCAACTCAGCCCCCATGTTAACCTGTCATCCTCCAGCCGTTAAATTCCAGATCATTTTAAAACGTCTCCTCCTCGCCTACAAGTCCCATCATGCACTTGCTCCACAGTACCTATCCAATCTCCTCCATATTCACCACCCCTCTCAGAACCTTTGGTCTGCTGACCTAGGTCTCCTCTCCAGTCCCCATACTTACAGGAGGACTTTTGAGAACGGGGCCTTTGGTGTGGCAGCTCCTACCCTGTGGAACTCTCTCCCTCTGACAGTTGGCAAGGTACCAACCTTGGAGTCTTTTAAATCCAGGCTGAAAAGACACTTGTTCCTGCTGGCTTGGGTTTCTTGAAAAGCACTATATAAAACAACTATTATTATCCCCATCCACAGGCATAAATCAATGGGGGACATTGACCCCCTCAACCTGGGAAGAAGACCCCTCCCCCATATCATCATTAACCTTTAATGTTACAGACCTGAATAAAATAACTTAGAATCACAAATTCAATACAAAAAAAGTCAAAGATTTGCAACTTTTCTTTTTCTTTCTAGTAAATTTTAAAATAAATTTCCAAGTTTTTCCTCAAAATTTTCTTGTAAATTTGCAAGTTTTTTTTCTCAAAAACTTATGACTCTTTTCATCTTTGGCTGAGCAACATTTCAGAGGAAATTAGCAGAGTGTGTTCCTTCTCAAGAAAACCAGCACATATACAGGATGTTGTAATCAGCAACACATCCCACTGAAAACCACAAAAGAGTCTCAGCAAGCAGACGTCTGAAAACAAAGTGGAAACAGAAAGACAAAAAGCATTGACACAGACACTCAGTTTAATGTGACACGTGGCAGGTGATCGGTTCACGTGATCAGATACAGCAGGGGTGACCAACTGGTGGACTCTGGTCCAGATCCGGACCCCGAGAGTCCTCTGTCCAGAGCCTGAAGCCTTTTGATACAATTTAGGAAAAAGGGAGACTGTTTTGTTTTGATGGGGAAAAAAGAAGCAGAAACAAAGTGTAACTGAACTGCCATAGTGGCGACTGCCCAGGCAGATTATGGCAGGAGCCCAACAGTGCTCTCTCGCTACAGACTCCCCTCTCCGCTGTCCCACAAACGCCACTCTCAGAGATTCTTTGGCTCCAACTGCTCCAGAGTATATGCAGCGGGTCGCAAAATCACAGTTCGCTGCCCCCCCCCCCCACACACACACACAAGGCCACCAGCCAGGACATCCACCCTGGACAGACACACTTCGTTTCAGGTCTGTATCCACAAAAAGAAGCACTGTTGTGAAATTGAGTATTTACCGGGGCACTTCTTCGTCGCTGGTTATGGAGGCCCTTTTTGTAGCCTCTAATATCACGTAAAAACCCATTAAAAGCTCTGTGTGTTACTGAACATGAAAAGCTCCACCTCCCCTCTCCCTGTAACCATGGAGTTACAACGCCATCCATGCTGGAACACAGTTTACTGTTGAGATTTAAAAACAATACGCAGTGGCGGAGTGGTTAGCACTGCGGCAGCACAGCAACTCACCCTTGGCCGGGGGATCCTGGGTTCAATCCCAGCCCCCGACCAACAGTGATCCGTGTGGAGTTTGCATGATCTCCCCGTGTCTGCGTGGGTTTACTCCGGGATTTCTCCGGTTTCCTCCCTCATGCAAAAAACATGCAAGTTAAGTTAATTGGTATCAAACTGGAGATTCTAAATTGTCCTTAGGCCTGACTGTGAGAGTGAATGGTTGTCTGTCTCTCTGTGTTGGCCCTGCGATAGACTGGCGATCTGTCCAGGGTGGACCCTGCCTCTCGCCCAAAGATGCTGGGATAGGCTCCAGCCCCCCCCCCCCCACCCACACACGACCTGAAAAGGATTAAGCGGAAGAAGATGGATGATGGATGGACCCCTGTTCTACAGGAATTAAGTTAAATTTAAGACATTTTTAATACAATCTTCAGTTAAGTTTAAAACAACAGATAAAACAAGAAAAAACTCTCATAAAGAGCTAAATGTACTTTCAGTTCCCAGTAAACACATCTGTGCCAGTTTTAACCAGTCTGGTGACTGCTACTTCACAAGGTTATACCTATCACAAACATTCCAGATTATCTGAGATTTCAGTAGCTACCCCTGTGATACTAATTTGAAAATACTAAATCATGCTCTTCTTCAGTCATTATTGTACACATTGTGTCTAGAAAAACATCTAACCTGACCTTGAAGTTGGTCATTAGGCTCAACAGCACAAGAACACCTATGGTATTGATTTGTAAAGCTTACAGGTACATCACAAAAAATTAGAATATCATGAAAAAGTTCAATATTTTTTGTCACTCATTTCAGAAAGTGAAACCCATATATTATATAGATTCATTACACAGAGAGTGATATATTTCAAGTGTTTATTTATGTTAATTTTGATGATTATGGCTTACAGCCCATAACAACCTCAAATCCAGTTTCTCAAAAAATTAGAATATTACATAAAATCAATTTAAAAAAAGTTTTTTAATGGAAATGCTGGCCGACTGAAAAGTATGTCCATGTACCACTCAATGCTTGGTCGGGGCTCCTTTTGGATTAATTACTGCATCGATGTGGCGTGGCATGGAGGTGATCAGCCTGTGGCGCTGCTGAGGCGTTATGAAGGTCCAGGTTGCTTTGATAGTGACCTTCAGCTCGTCTGCATTGTTGGGTCTGGTGTCTCATCTTTCTCTTGACAATCCTCCATAGATTTTCTATGGGGTTTAGGTCAGGAGAGTTTGCTGGCCAATCAAACACAGTGATGCCATGGTCATTAAACCAGGTTTGGGCTGGTTTAATTTCACCAGATCCGTAAATTTCAATAATTTTAACTTCAAGAACAAAACATTAGTGTGATCACAGTAGCCTACATTGTTAATATTCTTATTGCTCTCTTTTGTAATGTATATAATTTCTGTAGGGTGCTTTTGTAGGCGTTACCCCAGACTTCAACACAATAAAGCAGATATGGTAAAACAAGTGAACAGTACAGTGTATACAGTGCGTTGTGGCTTAGAATCTGCCTAACTTTACCCAAAAGTCCAATATTCTTAGCCAGCTTTGAGTTCAGGTGTTTTATGTGAGCTTTCCAGCAGTCTGTGGTCTCCTATATCCAGTTTTACATTCATTACTTTTCCTGTTATAACCACAATTGTACGTCACAAAAACTGGCAAATGGTCACTAATATCATTCAGTAATAACCCACTCACTATATTATTTTCCATATTATTTGTAAAAATATTATCTATTAATGTTGCACTATGCAATGTTATTTTACTTGGCTTAGTAATAAGTGCATATAGACTCATACAATACATGGCTGCAACAAACTCTTCTGTCATCACATGCTTATGGGGATTCAACGTGTCTATTCATGTCTCCACAAATGAACACAACCTTCTGATTACACTTTGCAAACAGGCTTTCCATATTATTCTTAAATAATTCAATACTGGAATTAGGTGTTCTGTATAGACAGCTAACAATTATATTTTTTCTTATTTTTCATGTAGATTTCTATTATAATGCATTCCACTACATCCTCAATGGTTGATGTCATAATTTCTCCTACTTTATAGTTGATACTTTTATCAATATATAAAGCTACACCCCTCCTCTTTTATTATTTACATAATTGAAATTCATCTCATAGCCTTTCAAATCAAAGTCCAGCCCCTTCTCTGAACTAAGCCAAGTTTCTGAGATAGCAATCACATTAAATGGTTTAGTGAACTGACTTAAATATTCTTTGATTTTCTTTGAAAATTTGCATATAAACTTCTGCTATTTGAATGAATGAATCTTTATTTTGGATAGATTAAAAGTAAAGATTAAAAAGAAACAGAATAATATAACAAAGGTAGTAAGATGGCGGAGTGAGTGGTCTCAGTCTTGCAGGCTCAGCTTAAATAAATTTTTTTAGTTGTGATTCAGCCAGTCTGGATTCGGGGGTCAGACTTGATCTCTGTTTTAAGAGTTGTTTTGTGCTCGCTGTGAGAATTGGACTTTTGGGACTGCTCTCATTCGTGAGTAAACTGATTGGCGTTTCTTTTCGTGGTTCGCTGCTATGCTTTACCTGAAGCGTTTGCAAGGCTAACGCTATTGCTATAGCTAATGCCATAGCTAGTCATAGCACCTAGCACTGACACGGAGAAGCGACTCTGTCCCCGGTGATATGGGCTCGCTGGAGGAACTAGCCGAGGCAGCAGTTGGACAGGAGCCGGATCGGAGCTCAAGTGCAGCGGTGGTGGGAGACGGGGACCAGTGGAGGACCACCGGGGCCCAGTCGGATAAGAGCCGAAGTCGGAGCTCAGTTGCAGCGGCGGGGCGCGGTGCAGGAACTACTGAGGCAGACGGCGGTAGGTGGTGGGGCTCAGCGGAGGATCTACCGGGACCCCAGCTGGACAGGAGCAGGATCGGAGCTCGGCTACAGCAGCGGCGGGACTCAGTGGAGGAGCTGCCGGTATCCCGGCTGGACAGGAGCTCAGTTACGGCGGTGGTAAGCAGTGGGACTAGCAGCGAAGGGGGCTAGCTGAGGCCCAGCTGGATTTGAGGTCGGTCGGATCGGATACTGGCGACACCAGCAGAGATTGTTTCACTATCCACAGGTCAGTAAAAATGCCACCAAAGAAGGAGGAAATGGAAGAGATCAAAAAATCTCTGAACTTCTTGTCAGAAGAACTGACCAAAGTGGTTAGTCAGCAGGCCAAAATATTAGGGTTAATGGAAGAAGTCCGAGAATTAAAATTAACAATTAAGGAAAAAGACAAAAAAATTGCAGACTTGGAGTGACGCGTCGAGGATCTTGAACAATGTTCTCGTATGGATGATCTAATTATAAGTGGACTAGACATTAAATATCAATCATATGCTCATGCTACAACAGGAATGAGAGGTGAGGAGGCTCCCCTGAGTGAATCAGTCTCCCTGGAAAACCAGGTGCTTCAGTTCCTTGATAGTAGAAATATAAAGGTTGAAGCAAATGCAATTTCAGCCTGTCATACTTTACCCAGAAAGGATAATAAAACAAAGAAATCAATTGTGATGTGTTTTGTGAACAGAAGGGTAAAGAATGACATACTGAGGCAGGCCAGAAAGCTACGGGGAACAGAAGTTTACCTAAATGAACATCTAACAAAAACTAATGCTGAAATAGCACGGCAAGCACGGATGCTGAAAAGACAAAATAAGATACAGGCAACATGGACAAGAAATTGTAGAGTTTGGATCAAACTAAATGGAACACCTGCGGAAGCAAACAGTATAATAATCAGAGAAGTTACTGACTAAATAAATATAGATGAACACTGATTAAGAAAATTAAGAGACTATGATAATCCATATCCACACACAGCAAGAATAGTTCTTTTGACATACCATGTCAATGTACCTTTAAAAAAAAAAAAACTAAACAAAACAAAAAACTAATGACTGACTTGAGTAGACATCAATTATCCCCAGTCGGAGGAAGTCATTTGACACAGAGTGAGGAAATTCAAACTCTGAAAATATGCCATTATGCTGAACATAAACTACAAGAGATGGAGAATGATATTGATCCTGATAACCACTTTTTCAATAATATTCATAATCATTGTGAATATTACACTGAAAAGCAATTCAAAAGTCAAGTGCAACTAGATGGTAAACTATCAATAATACACTTCAACAGCAGAAGTCTTAACAAAAACTTTCCACAGATTCAGGACTATTTAAAACAGCTAGACAGAAAATTTACAGCTATCGCAGTCTCTGAAACTTGGCTTAATGAAGAGCAGGCTCCCCTGATGGCAATAGAGGGATATCAGATGTTTCATATTAACAGATCTCAAAAAAAGGGTGGTGGTGTTGCACTGTATATTGATGACCTGTATAGGTGTAAGCTTGTAATTGGAATGTTCTTTGCACTACCAGGGATTTTAGAATGTGTTACTGTTGAGACTGACCAAGATATAACAAAAAAATCTAATTATAAGTTGTATATATAGAACGCCGGGAACTTGCATTGAGACATTCAGAGATAAATTAGTCGAGCTGTACAATAATATTACTAGTAAGAAAATGGTAGTAATTTGTGGAGATTATTACTGCAGTTTTAAAGTCAACCAGATCTTTCAACTTGAGAGATTTTAATTTAAGAAAAAGTGGGTTTGTTGGTTCCCTGTAAGCAGCTTTGTTTATTATTCTAACAGCTCTCTTCTGAAGCATAAAGACTGGTTATATGTTTGTTTTATATGTATTTCCCCATACTTCAGTACAATATGTCATGTATGGGAGTATTAATGAATGATACAAAGTATATAATGTGGGTTGATTCAGCAAATATTTCGCTCTGTGTAGTATTGCGATTGATTTAGAAATTTTACCTTTAATATAATTAATATGTGACTTCCAACACAGTTTATTATCAGTTATTACTCCAAGAAATTTAGTTTCAGATACCCTTTCAATCTCTACACCATTTACACCGAGTTTAGATACTAAGTTGTTGTGATGGTTGTTAAAAACTATAAATTTTGTCTTACTTAAATTGAGCGCTAATTTGTTTGAATCAAACCACAGTTTAAGCTTTCCTAATTCCTTTCTGAGTGTATCCAAAAGTTGTTCCAAATTGCTTCCACTGCATAATAGATTAGTGTCATCGGCAAACAATATTAAATCCATTTTTTCCTTGACTTTACATATATCATTTATATACATATTGAATAACAATGGCCCCAAAACTTCTGCTATTGAAATGGATAATTGATATACAATGATCAGAATTGACATTTAGATTGAACTGTTCATCTGTGAACTAAGAGCAATTGCTGCTTAGATTATTGTAGAGATTGTTATCAGGATCAATATTTTGTTCTGGTCCAAATGTAACGGTTCACGTCACAAGTGTAACGGATTCTCTTTTTGGGCACCCTTAAACGGCCGTGATCGGGAACATCAATGCATACGAGTGGGCAGCATAAGGACCACGATGACACCAGACTGCTGTTTCCACAATTTATTTCTGTAGACGAAATAAAACAAAATGCATCACGCTCCATCTGTACCTCGATCCCCCACAGGCTCCCACAGCAAAGCAACGCAATACTGTCTGGGAAAGGAGCTCTAAAATAATTTTACAATACAAATAAAAAAAATAAAAATAAAACACATTTCAAATAAGATTTTTCAAAAACACACATACCTGTAGACGAAATAAAACAAAATGCATCACGCTCCATCTGTACCTCGATCCCACACAGGCTCCTACATTCACAAAAACATGGATTACACAATGACACAAGCTGCTGGAGTCACTACAGAACCTATATTGGCGCGAAACTCTAAAATGGCGCCCACCGGACTCCCAATGTGCGCCGAAACACCCACAAAACTCTCATTTACAACACAAACAACAAAAAAAATACACTACAGTGACATGTCAAATTAATAACGAACAATTACAAACCAAGGTTACAGTTTAAATGATAAGACTAACGAACGATACGATTATTTAGTGCCAGCAGCGTTTGGACACAACTTACCCACAGCAAAGCAACGTGATACTGTGGGGAAAGACTAAACTACTGGAGCCTCGAAGGTACAGGAAGAGCGGATGTGAGAAGTGTACTGCCAAAATAAAAGTACTCAAGTAAAATAAAATTCACAATATAAAGAAAAACATAACTGATAAAAAGAAATACAGTACATTTTTGACTCCGTTACACATGTGTAGACGTCAGCTAGCTTCGCATTGCGCCGTAACAACACAGGCTTGTTGGACGTGTTGATGAGTTTGAGTGGGACCCACCTGTCACCCCACATAGGAGTTACAATCTTAGCTACTAGGACACCCCTAGGAGCTGAACGAGAAGATGTGGGCTCTGTCATGACTGTACTGCCTGGAGATACAACAGTGTCTTTAGGCAATTTACCCCAAACAAGGTACTCATGCCCAGGTTCAAGGTAGGTGGCTGAGTTACATCTGATAGTACCAACTTTGTCAGGAATGTCATTTCCTTTCCAGGGGTTCAAACCAGTGAGCATAGACAAGAACTGCTCAGCTTCTGGTTCTGCAGTTGGACAGGGGCCAGACACTGTTTTCCAATAGGACCTGCATTTTTTTTGAATGGTGTAGGATGTGCTTTATGACATTGGTACCAATAATCAACTCATCATGCTGACCACAGACAACCAGAGTGGGGACCAGCATTTTATAACCATACACCTCCATCACAATGTCAAAAGCACTCTTTGGCCTGACACACTGTCCACCACACCCAACCAGCATCACATTCACATCAATCTGGTTCTCATTTGTTATCACTCCAGCAGTTCTCAGTTTCTTCTCTGCATCCTCATTGATACTGCAGGCCATGGAGCCACTGTCCAGCATGCCATCAATTATCACTGTACCACCAAAAGCCACTGGTGTGTAGAAAAGGCTGGAACTATTGCCAATTATGTGAATGTTCTGATACACAACAACTACATCATCGCATGAGCTTCTCACTAATGCAAAAATTGACTCAGCATCAGATGAGCCACTACAGTGGGAGCTTGAGTTGAGACCTGCACTGCCTCCCTCCAAGTACAGGCCAGTTAGTTTCCCCTGAGACTGAGAAGGAGGCTGACAGTTGTTGTTGGGACAGGCCAGTCTGGTATGACCAGGGGAAAGACAGCTAAAACACAGTTTCTCAGACATGCAATGTGAAATGGTGGAGTGACGTGTGCCATTACAAACCATACAGGTTGCTTCTCTGGGGCGTCTCTGACGAGGGGCATTTTTAAATCTGTTGCTCTCAGTTGGGTGAGGAATTGTACACTGCTGCAACTTCTCCATCATTTCCTGAAACATATTAACCACGCGACCAAGGAGCCTCTCCTCTGACTGTTGGAGATTCTGAGCAACAACCGGCATACTAGCACAATCTGAGCCGAGTGTGTTTGGGGTAGGGTCAGGAATGGGGAATGGGGAGGGGCCCTGACACGTAAACTGTCGGGTTTGAGGAAGTGAAGAGGGAATGACTGGGGTGTGGCACTGTTCTGGCATGGTCATGGCTGAAGATGGCAATCTGGGTTTGTCAGATGTTACAGTAGCTGTGTGACTCATTAGCTGTGGACCATCAGGTGCTCTGGCACTAGCTCTAACCTCTCTCTGATAATCGTCAATTCTCAACTGAACATCACGTGAGGTCCATTCATGAGGTGGTTTCCACTTCAAGGTGCAAGACAGATCAGGATCAGGACAATTTTTAACAAACATGATAGCAACCTCTTTGCTCATGTCCTCAGTCTGCTTGCCTTGTCTACGCAGGCCCTCGAGAGCCAGGTCTGCTGCTTTGTTCAGCCTTATCCAGTAGTCCACTGGGTTTTCTCTGTGCCTGGGCAGGGTTGCATAAAAATCTGCGAGCGGAAGACATGAGGAGGCATCACAGAAGTAACGGAGAAGAACATTGTGAATTATATCAGGTTCCTTTTTAGCATCTAGCTCCATGTCACTACGCAGGGCAACTTTCACAACATCTTTAGCTTTGCCCAATAAATGACTCATTATTTCTCCTGCTTGCTCACACACAGGAATCTCTCTCTTCTTGAGTTCAGTCTTAGTCAAGTCAATCCAGTCCCGAACTGAATATTTGTCAGTACTGTCACCTCTAAATGTACGTAGCTCTCTGTCTGACTTAACATGGACAGTCACATGTGGAGGGTCACATTTGGTAACATCACAATGTGCTGTTCGATCAGTAGGAGAAGTCTGGTTGTCATTGGTCATATTCACAACACCAGCAGACATTAATTTAGTGACTATAGACTCACCAATTTGAGCACCAAGCTGCCCCACCATGTCTGTAAAATTCTCAATGGCACCAACATTACTGCAGGGTGTGGAAACATGAGGACCCTCACTCATGAACTCACCAACAGGAATACAACCTGGGCTCTGACCTAACCCTGTATCCCCACCACTGTTCATGAATTTCGAATGTCCCACATCTCTACTATTAGTAATGTTACTGGGCCTAACACCTCTTCCTTTTGGCAAAACCGGTGTTGTATAATTATCCATCTCTCTTTTTTTTTTTGAACTATTTTACACAGTGAAATTTTCTTGCGTTGTGACTAACTCCAAAATAAAGTGGCATATAACAGTTAAAATGTATTTCAACAGTCCTGTATATGCCTGACCACATATACGTCCCAGCGTAGACCTAAGTAAGTGATGCAGCATCCACGGTGACCGGCGTCGAGCTGATCTGAAGATCCAAGGGTCAACGGCACCAGTGTAACGGTTCACGTCACAAGTGTAACGGATTCTCTTTTTGGGCACCCTTAAACGGCCGTGATCGGGAACATCAATGCATACGAGTGGGCAGCATAAGGACCACGATGACACCAGACTGCTGTTTCCACAATTTATTTCTGTAGACGAAATAAAACAAAATGCATCACGCTCCGTCTGTACCTCGATCCCACACAGGCTCCCACAGCAAAGCAACGCAATACTGTCTGGGAAAGGAGCTCTAAAATAATTTTACAATACAAATAAAAAAAATAAAAATAAAACACATTTCAAATAATAAGATTTTTCAAAAACACACATACCTGTAGACCAGGGGTGTCAAACTCATTCCATGGAGGGCCAAGACCCTGCAGGTTTTACTTCCACCCAGTGTCTTCAGCAGGTGTTTTCACTGATCAGCAATCAGTGGGAAGAAATTCAGTGAACTCACCTGTTGAAGACACTGGGTGGAGGTAAAACCTGCAGGGTCTTGGCCCTCCATGGAGTGAGTTTGACACCTGTGCTGTAGACGAAATAAAACAAAATGCATCACGCTCCGTCTGTACCTCGATCCCACACAGGCTCCTACATTCACAAAAACATGGATTACACAATGACACAAGCTGCTGGAGTCACTACAGAACCTATATTGGCGCGAAACTCTAAAATGGCGCCCACCGGACTCCCAATGTGCGCCGAAACACCCACAAAACTCTCATTTACAACACAAACAACAAAAAAAATACACTACAGTGACATGTCAAATTAATAACAAACAATTACAAACCAAGGTTACAGTTTAAATGATAAGACTAACGAACAATACGATTATTTAGTGCCAGCAGCGTTTGGACACAACTTACCCACAGCAAAGCAACGCGATACTGTGGGGAAAGACTAAACTACTGGAGCCTCGAAGGTACAGGAAGAGCGGATGTGAGAAGTGTACTGCCAAAATAAAAGTACTCAAGTAAAATAAAATTCACAATATAAAGAAAAACATAACTGATAAAAAGAAATACTTACAGTACATTTTTGACTCCGTTACACAAACATTGATGAAATTATGGAATTATAGATCACACAGGGAAATCACATTTGTCTTCCATGTGATTTTCTTCCTTACATATATTTATCAAGCTCCTCCACATTTCTGATTACCAGCACTTTGGACTCCTCTGGTGTTCCATTCAGTTTTATAGAGACTTTGCAATTGAAAGTCCATGTTGATTGGATTTTCTTCTGTTTTCGCAAGAAATGTGCCTTTTTGGCGATGTCTCCATTTCTCTTGGTCAGGTGCTCATTCAGATAAACTTCTGTCCCCTTCAGCTTCCTTTCCTGTTTCAGCAGATCAATTTTATACTTTCTGTTTGTAAGATTGATGATTATTGCCAATTTTTCACCCTTCGTTCTTTTAGGAAGAGAATGACAATTCTCTATGTTGTTACTGTCTATCTCTATGCCTTTAGAATGGAGGAAGGTTGTCACCTGTTCTTCCACCAATCTGGCATCCAGCTCACGAAGGTCTGTATCATCCATTTTTGCCACAGCCTGGGCATAGGTTCTGGGCTGTGTTTCTAATCCTGAAACAATGCCATTCATTGAGTGTACTGTTCCAGGTTGTCCACCCTATTTTCCAGAAAAGCAATATTTTTGTCTGTCTCTTTCTCCTCATTTTTCAGCCTCAAGGCTTTGACCTCTTCCACCAAATCAATTATCTGTTTTTGTTGTTTTTTCACCACAGTTACCTCTTCTGAGAGAAAGTCAAGTGATTCTGGGGATCAATAAAGTATAAAAAATCAAATCAAATTAAATCAAATTCCTCAACCTCATCATACAGTATGTCACATTCATTTTGGGAGGCATTGTGTTGTTATTGGTGCTAATTGATTCAAATAGATTCTGTTTAATATGGATCACTCTAACTCATTAGCTTGTCTGCTGTTGCCACCATTTGAACCAGATGCCCATCATATATACACAGTACGTTTGTGAAGTTAAGCGGTCTTGCTGTGGACCATTATCTGCAATCCAGTGCTCACCCTTTTCCAAAAGTTATCTTGACGCACTCTGAGCAACAGTAGCATTTGGACTCCAGGTAGGTTAGGTTGAGAAGTAGCAGGTTAACTCTGGGTACCACACTCAGAACAGCAGGTTGACTCCGGTCAGGCTAAGCTAGTCACACTTAACAGCAGCAGGTTGAGTCCAGGCAGGCTCAGCTAGTCACACTCAGAATAGCAGGTTGACTCCAGGGAGGCTAAGCTAGCCACACTCAGCAGCACAAGAAAACAAAAACGAAGAGATAAATGTCCAGCTGCCACGACCTTGTATATTTCACAAAGACTCTGATGTAGACTCTGTGACAAAGCAAATCACATGTATGAAACAAATATGATTTTTTTCTATCAGTATCATAGATGCTTCATTGATGCTCCCTCTTGTGGAGTATTGGTTAATTATTTCTCCCTAAAATTTCTTCAGACGCCTTTTGCTGTTTTGTTTTTAAGACGTCAGATAAAACTTACCTTGAGGGCAAAATGTTAGCTGGTTCGTAAAACTTGGAACGGTGCTGGGAAAACAAGTGTTGTCCAATCAGAGGCAGTGGAACTTTTATTCACCAGAAAACTTCAAAGTCTTAAGATTTTGAAGCCAGAAAGGAAACT